>LS056963.1:0-11505 GCA_900241095.1 Acartia tonsa
TATCCGTTTGATCTGATATTTGGTATATTGATTCCTGGGACAACAAAGAACAATATTTTAAGCGAAGCAACTCTATAATCAAGCCCTAAAGATGTAAGTATGTCCATAAACATTATCCTGTATCAAGCAGTTTTTCAACAAATTTACTTACATTTTTGCTTCGAATCTTATACTTTTATATTCTGATTATTCAGTTCAGACACTATACAAGTATTAATGTCCGTTTGTCCTACCGTTTCAGTGCTTCGCTTTTATGGATGTTGTCATCCTTGTTTTATGAAGTTTTCTTCGTCCCATGAACACTAACTTAACAATCTAACTTGTCATTAATAATGGCCTAAATGATTTATAAATTTCTGTGCTTCGCTACTTATAAATATCAAAATCCTTGTTTTCTCATACTTTTTAAATCTTAGCAATATACACACATGTATAATGTATAATTTAAAATATAAAGTTTTGTAACTATCACACGTGAATGAAAGTGTTTCTGTAACAGGTGAAGGTAAAATGTGAAATTTAAGCGTAGCAACCCAGGAATAAGGCATAACCACCCATCATCCACATAACCTTAATCCTGCCCTTTGGTAAAATTAGAACATCACTAAAAATTATGAAACAGCTGTTAATAAGATCTTAGAGGACATACACATACAACTTACTACTCTAGTATATAACTGGCAGAAGGAGGTGATATGGAAGTTAAACCCCTAATTACGATTTTGATTATATAAAGAAAGAAAAATTCTTTCAGGAAAGAACAGACATCCTGTTTTTTTTAAATAAAAATATTATTTTTTTCAAAAAAAATTTTCCTTTTTTCCATGATTTATGAGAGATATTTTGTATGATTTATTTACTATGCCTCTAGCTGTTATGGTAATTGCATGCTATGAGGCGAAACAGAAAAAACGCGGGGAAAAGTAAGTTCACAATCGCCACCTTCAAGTATTTTAAGCAAAA
Organism: Acartia tonsa; assembly: GCA_900241095.1. Taxonomy (NCBI): domain Eukaryota; kingdom Metazoa; phylum Arthropoda; class Copepoda; order Calanoida; family Acartiidae; genus Acartia; species Acartia tonsa. The sequence continues at coordinate 964 of LS056963.1, forward strand.
GTCTGACGTCAAAGGGGAAAAAACTGGTTAGATTATTCATAATTCCAGTGTAATGAAGCGAAAAAAAATTAAATCATTATGCACACGATTTTTGATTGACAGGGCTATCAAAATTACAATTTCATTAAATAAATTAAGTATTTGTGACTATTAATCTCATTTGAATTTGTTGTAATTTACGGGGCATGTCATCTCTGGACCATTAGATATATCCTAGCTATAGATTAGCTTTGCTTCTATAATTACAATTAGTGGCTATTCCCTTAAAGGCCTCTAGGGACACATGAGGAAAGATTGTTTCAGTAAATTCTAAACTTACAAATTTAGTTTTAAAAGAAAAAGTTCTATACTTATTTCTAATCTTGTTCTTCTTCGCTGGGAAGCAGCTTATATTGCATATAGAAAATACAGGAATTTTTTTCAATTTTTTAGAATTAGCATTGACACTACAAATACTACTTTGAAGCTGGCTTCAAAAAAGAGAGAATACGTGCTATTAAGTAAATTTCTCAGTATTTATATAGTAAATTTCCATATATAAGACTGCAGCCGGCTGCAAGATTTTTTGAAATTTTAGTGATTTTTTACACAAATATATTTTTCAATAAATTCCTTTGATTAATTACCATTCTAGGATTTCAAGGAAAATGATAATTTTTTTAAATACCTAAGGGAAAATTGATAAAAATAAAATTTCAAGTTATAAAGTTAAAAAATCACTAAACTTGTAATGATTGCTTCCAGTTTAGTTGTAGTTTACTTAAAATGACTCTTTGAACCATTAAACTTAACTTTCTTGTTTATTGACCAATTTGTAAAAATGCGTGTTTGGACATATGAATTAATATTTTATATATACCCAGTTAGGGAGAGTACATTGGGCTGTTTATTTAGTACACTGATCCCCCAAACAAGCATTATTTTTTTTTCAATTTTCTAAAATTTGCATTGATACTACATTTGTTTTTGTTTGTCTTTCCTGAAGAGTTTTGTTTTTATGGATAACTGCGCTTCTTATGGAAATATATAATTTTTCACTTATCTTTGCACAAAAGATAACACAACCAAGGTCAAGTAATTCCTAGAGGAGCAAAGCTTTTCTGCAAGTAAAATAAAAATACGTGTTTGGACCTATTGGTCAATATTCTGTGCTCAGTTTTGGCTGTTTTTTTTATCACTTTGGTCCCCAAAGTTTTATAATTTTCTAAACATTTCCTTATTTGTTGGCTCAACAACGATGGGGACTATTTTAAATTTTGATTGGTTGGTTAATAAAATTGAGTGTTCAAACGTTTCAAGCATTAATTGTAATCTACAGAAGGGGTAATGTTGTGCATCATCATTAGTGATGTAATTGAATTGATCAGCCATTGTCTTTTCTCTTTAGATTCCTGTTCTGTATATCAAGGAGCATTGAAAATAATTTGCTTATAAATTCGCTTTTTAAATTTTATATGATTGTTACAGGAATCACTAGGGCAATCCTAACATGCCTAAATGTACATGTACTGACGGACACACACACAGACCCTAATATTAGAAGAGCTTTAATTTTTAGAAGAATGGATAAATATTGATAAACAATGTTAGAAGAAAAGTAATTTTTGTGTGACAATAAAAATTGAGTGGTTTGCCAAATATGATCTAAAAAACCGCTGGCCAATACAGTTTACAGTACTTCTTATCTTTTATCTTGGGCAGGCTTTAGGCTATTTGGATATTTAATAAATTTTGTATATGAAAAGGTTGAATGAATATTTTTGAAAATATAAACAATAGTTATTTATCACATCGAATTAAAAGATTTTCTGGGGAAAGATTTAATAATAATTGGTTCTTCCAGATTTTGAAACCTTTCAAATCCAGTAATACTGGTGTACGAACAGAAACTGTGCTGCCAGCAATTCAGCAGCTACCTATAATTACAATTATTCTGCTGGAACAAAAAACTTGTCAATTAGTCTTGTTCTGTTATGTGTCTACTAATAATAACATACTCTGAAAAAAGGTTAAAAGGCCTTTCTATACTCTATACTCTATATACTCTTTATACTTTTGATACTCTCTGCTAAAATAACAGGATGTCTATACATATATCTTTGCGAATTTAATCTAAGATTCCCGCGTCTATGGCTTAACAAGTAGCGTGTCGGCTCTTCATTACTAAAGATGTTAAAAAATGTTCCAACTGCTGCTATGTCAGGTGTGTGACATATTAGAGGAAATGCCTTGCATTTAGCTACCTAGAAATATATTTACCTATTTGTCCTTTTGTCTCATCCTATTGCAATAATGTAGTCAGTTTTTTTTTGTCTGTAGCTTTAGATTGTCTTAGCTAAAGATCTATATAAAGAAGCTACCTATGGATAAGATTGTCAGTGGTAATATTTATTATGTCAAATATGCATGAAAAAAAAACGCGCAACTAATGACCCACCAAATATTAATTTATTGTTATTAAGTAGAATTAAAATCCAGTCTGTTTAAGAAAAGGCATTAAATTTCTATCAGCAAAGCTACTCTATGGATAATTGTGTCTGTCATTCTATCAGTAATGCTTCTATCTTTCTATCTAAGCTCTACTCTTTCATATTAGAAGCTAAGAACTTGAAGCGGCCAAACTTAATTCAATATTTCACCTTGTCTGTCTGTCTCTGGATAATTTCTTTATTATTTTGATGAAAAATTGTTTACATTTAATGAGCCACGCTTCTTATGAAGGCTATTATCCTTGTAAACTCTATAACTCTGAATAGTAAGGTACGCTCTAGAAAGCCTAGCAACTCTTTAATTCATACCAGATATAATTATCCTGTTCATTTTATTTTTGGAATAAAAGTATCTATAAGTATAACGTACAAAATTTTAAGTGAAGCTTTTCTATTATCAATTCCTAAAAATCTAAGTATGTTATAAAACATAATCTTGTATATAAGCAATTTACTGTTTAACTGTGTTTTTCTGTTTAATTTCATAGCATCGCTTTTATTGATGTTGTCATCCTTGTTTATACAGATGACAAAAATAAAAATGATAAACCAACCCTCTGTAACAACAATGATATTTTAGTTTAAACCAAGACTTACTCACAAAATTAATTATAAAGTAACTGTTAAGAGTTTGATAGAAAAAACATAAATTAATTCATACATATTATATTACTGTATTACACATGTTTACATTATTGTCAATTACATATAAAGCTAAAATAATATTTTCTTTAAGATAAAATACCAATTATGAAACACTACACTTATTGCGTTTTCTTATTGATTTGAAGGGGTTTTTGACTGCTGTAGTTGTATGTTCTTCCTCAGTAATAGTGTTGAGGTTTTCTCTGGGTATGTGTTCATGTAGATTATCATCCTGGGTTGAAGAGTTGATAATTTCTACAGGTATGTGATCATCTAGATTATCATCCTCAATTAGATTTAGAGATCCTTCAGGTTGACAAAATGTTTCAAAATTGCCATCATGTACAATAAGGGCAAACTTGGGTTGATGTAACATAATTACATCTCTACAAAATCTATCATATTCATTTCTTTCCCTCTTACTCCACTCAACTCTAATACTTGTCTCATCATCTGAACAAGTTAGTGAAAGCTTATTTCCCCAAGCTGCAAATTTATGCTTATGGTCAATGTTTTCATCAGCAAATACAATGATATTCTTTAATTCACTGAGTGGGTCTCCAAATTCAAAATCCATAATATTGATATAATTGATATGTCTTGGCTTGCTTACTAAATCTTTTAACTCCTTAATTGTCTGGTAGGTCTTGTAGTTAATGTCATAGTAGCTCCATGAGACATCAGCATAATTTCTAGAAATATTTCTCTTTACATCTTCATATAAGTCTTTATTTTCCAATTTGATTTTCTTTTCAATCTCTCTTTTTTCTCTTTCAGGTAAACTAAGAAACTCCTTTGCATTTGCCTCTCTGATAATATCTTTAGAAATTCTTGAGTATGTTATGATTGCAATGCTCTCATTCTGATCAAATAGTTTGTACTTATCTATTATTGCCATAGTTAAGGCACTAATATCATGTTTATAATTATTATGATAGTGAAGACACTCTGGAGCTTTTTCTACAGGATAAATAAATTCTTGTAGATTTTTGTCTTCAATTGCTCCAGAACTATATAGTGTATTGTTATATTTCTTACAAATAATAATTGCAAATGACATTGTCCTAAGTATCATATTCCTCACAAAATCCAATTCTACGTCACATATGATTATGTTCCTTGCTTGAGCACCCTGGAATTCCTTTATGCTCGTTAGTAATATTCCTTCAGGTTTTACCATGTATGCTTTAAAGTCTATGGTAACTGGTATAGTTGAGGAGAGGCGTTTCTTTAATATGTCAAATATTTCATAATTAGCTTTTGATAACAATATAACAACACTTTCTTTTGGGTTATGTATGAAATATTTGTTTACAGCAGCAACAGCTAATAAACCAGGATGAATGTCATAAATAGTTCTGTAGTAAAAATTATGGTTACCCATGATATTTGTTTCAGAAGAACAAGACATTTTTTGAGTAGAACCCAGTTCTGAAGCTTTAGCTAGTTTGATAATTTGTTGACTATTTCTCATATTAATGGTGAGATTAATATGTACAGCATTATGATCCCTTTTCATTTTTTCTATCCAATATGGATATGAGTGACCTACTTTGAAGTTAACACAAATAGTCTCTATTGAGTCAGGAAAAACATATTCTCCATTAATCATTTCATCAATGAATAAATGATCACAGTGATTTTTTCTTAAAAAACTGTTTAATGTATTGATTATATCATTGTTTGTTAAGTGTGGGTCCTTATACCTTATACCTAAATCTTTAATAGTAATAACTTTGATATTAGGAATAGAGTCAAAATCTACTACAGCTATATTGTTCATAAAAGATGTTTCACATCCTACAAATATGTCAGAGTGAAGTGTAATTGCTGTAAGATCAATGTAAAATAATAGTTGTTTACTATTATCTATTGCACATTTGTTAGCTCTTTCCTTTAGTACATATGTTTTACCAGTACCATAGTCACCATCTATGATAATGAATTTAGCTGGTGAGTGTACTGCTTGCAGTTGTTCATTGTTGAGCATGTACACTGGAACATTTCTGTCTCCCACAAATTCTTTAGTCTTTCCAGTTAATGCTTTCTCAGTATCTCTGCTAATTGTTAATGGATCTGATATCAACTGATTAAATGTACTTGACTCTCTAACAGAAATGTAATATATCAGTTCAGCAACAAGATTTTCATAAACTGTCTGATCAAAATGTTGAGACTTAATAAGTTTGTTATTAATCAACTGCTTCAACCAAGGTATTTCATAATCAACATCTTTTTCTAGAAGAATAAATTGCTTACAGTTGCCACAGGGCATTGTTTGATTTGCAACAATCTCTAAATAAGGAACACATGCAGCTCTAACAAAAACCCAATCTTTTGAAAGCATGCCACCAAATAGTCTTTGCATGAAAGAAAAGTGTTGTTTGGTTTGCTTTGAGGCATCTATTAGTAGGTTGAGTTTTTCTTTTTGAAATTTTAGTTTATCACTTGAATCATTTGAACCACGTTTGACCTCTATGTTTATAATGGCACTATACTCAGGGATTATCATGATGGTGTCCCATTCAGTTTTCTTTTCTTGGATACTAATGTTAAAAAACTGATATTTGTAAAAGTTTTCAAGTTTATCCTCAGGAATATTTTTTAGGACTATGTTTTCAAAACTATAGTAGCATTCTTTGATATTGTCTGTGTGATAAGTTTGGTTTTCAAACTTTTTTCTTTCAGGACTTGTACTAGAAGAACACTGATCTGTATTTGGGTATTCTGTAGTTCTATTCTGTATATCAGATTGTTGGTTTTCAACAATTTTCATATTGAATTTGAAACCATGATTTTTCATCACCTAACATTTACAATGATAATATTTCATATCTTAAGAAAATGGCATAGTTAAGAAATGACAGAAGAAAAATAAATATAATATGTTCTAACAAATTGTCAAAGTTCAGAATATATCAGGAAATAATTTTGCTAAAATAACAAAAAGTTTTTGCCAAGGAGCATCGAGAGAAGATGATTGCTTTTCTTCATTGTTCCTGTTGAGCACCCCAACTACCTAATTTAAAAATTAATTGAATATAATAGAAGAGGTAGTTTTTTCCTATGCCCAAACCCTCTAGGGGGGGCATGTATAAAAGACCTTTACCTCTAACCCTGCATGGCTTACAAGTGCCAAATAAAATATATCCTAAGAAACAAAAATCCCTCCCATCTCTTTATTTTCAATTGATTAGAAAAAACTATGGGTGGATTTCTGTTTATTTATGTTTTCTTTTTCTCTTTACCAATAATTGAAGTTTGTTCTACTTATATTATCCCTTTTCAGTAATTTTCCTTTCCATTTTTTTTATAAAATAATGTGGGGGGAGGGGTTTTAAGATTTTTATTATTCGGAACCAATGCTTTATCTTTTATGAAAGAAGACTAAAAACTAATGTTGAATAGCAGCCAGACTTACTGAAGGAAATTACAAATTCATAAACATGAAAACATATGTATACATATAGAGATGGAAAAGAAAGCTATATATTGTGAAATCATCTAAAAATTAATCAGCCATGTATCTTAAATAGCAACCAAGAAAATCTTCAACAAAAAGCCAGATAAGCAGATAAAGACAAAGAGTGTGGGGACTAAAAAAATAAAATTGGTATTGATATCTAAAATATTTTTTGTACTCTAGACAAGAATTTATTACTAGTTTAAGGTCACATATTGCCAAACCTGAAAAGTCATAGAGGTATGGGTCTGTATGTTGCATAGAAAAAAATGAGAGAGGTGGACGCTTTTGCCCCTAACCCTTTATCTTTAATACATTTGAAAAAAATTGAAACTTTTGTTCATACCCTCCCTCCCACCCCATAATATCTTCCAATGGATGATTGCCTAAAGGTAAAAGTTTAAGAAGAGCTTAACTTTAATTGGGACTAAGATGCAAGCTAATGAAATATAACATTCCTTTTTAAACAGCCAGTTTTGTGGGCTTTGAAATTTTGACGGATTTTCCCTCCACTTCTTATGTTCCCTAATACAAGATTTAAGTTTTTTATCTGAATAATCTTTAATGTCAAGGATCTCCATCACTCTTTTCTCATACTCATTAATTTCTGCATATTTATCCTTTCCCCTTTTTCCTTTCCCGCTTTCAACTAGTTGTTTGATACAATCACCTGATTGAAAACTATTTTATATAAAAGTCTCAATGTTTAATTTTCTTGCTGCATTGACAAGCTCATGATGTAAACATTCTTCAAGATGTTTATCCAAAATCTGAGCATCTTGCTGTTCCTTGCCCTCTTTTCCTAACACAGTTGGTTTCTTGGGTGTTACAAAATGATTTGGTATAGCTATAACCTTACAGTCTGGATCAAAATAATAATCCGCTACTTTCTGCTTTATCTCTTCAATCTTTTCATTAGCTAAAATTCTTTGATTTTCTCCTGCAGGGCCATGAAAGTTTATACTTAAATTTCTAATTTCTTTAGACAAATTCATTGCTTGAGAATCTTGTGAATATAGGGGATATACACCTAATTCAAGGTCACAAGTACAGGAACTACTTGTTGCTGGGACAGCTTCTTCCATTTCACAAGCTAAAATACATTTTTGTATAAGTTAAAGACATTTTATCATCAAAAATACATTGCCCCCTATATTATTAAGACACCTAATCTATGACTAAATATTATGCATATTCTGATATATTGACAATTATTTCTGAACTCAACAATTTTTGTGCAATTACAAACACAACATATTCATTTCTTATTTGAAACTTTCAGGGTTTAAATAAGGCTTTTGGTTAAATTTATAGTTTTGTACACTGTTTTATATTGGAAAAGGTATGATAAAACATTTACCTGTATATACACCACACAATTATTTTTAGATAAAATGGCTAATTTTACTGTATTTCAGTTCTCCTTGACTTGTACATTATCCTAAATATCATTTAGTCATATTGTAGTTTATACTCCTGGGTTTACTTCGCTTTATACATTTATTCCTAAATAAGGATGGCAACATAAATAAGTATGCTCATAACATGAAAATAAAAGGAACAACATTTATTATGGAAATAATTTTCAAGAAATACAAACATCTTTCTTTACTAGCACATGAGAAGAATCATATTACTCTAGAGAATATAAATATCAAACACAGAAAGACAAAGTGAGTTATAAGGTAGCCTGTTATTAAGAAAAATGCATGACTTGGAGCTAATCTTGATGATGTAAAAAATAATAATAATAAAATTTAAATTGATTAAGAAAACATTTACCTTTCTATAAAATATTTTCTTATAGAGCTAAGTCATATATATTTCCTTACTTGAATCCTAGAGAATAAAACTTGTTTTAAAAAAACGACAAAGCTAATATTGCTTGATTCAAGAGATGCGATTGATAATGAAGATTTGGTAATATCCCCCCACCGACAGAATTATGAACTATGGCCGCTGCGCTCGGCATCCTTGCCTGCCTAGCCGCAACGCTCGACCCCCTAGCCTGCCTAGCCGCATCGCTTGGCCCCCTTGCCTGCCTAGCCGCCGCGCTCGTCTCCCTAGCCTAAAAACTACCCTAACCTAAAATAGTTGTTCTGTCAGGGGGGGGGGGGGGGGCGGTTGAAAATTTTTTACGGTTAAAAAAAAGAGAAAAACGCCAAAGATTTTTTTTCTTGAAATATACTTCGTTATGAAGCAGCAGTTGTTACTAATTTAGATTTACTAGTTACTAGATTTATAACTGTTAAAAGTTGATGAAAACAAAACAAGAATGATATTATCAAATAAAAGCAAAGCTCAACAAACAAAATATAAATTTAACATTAGGAGACATAAAGGAGTGCTCTTTCAATATTAAAGAAACAGAATATATGTAATTAAAAAGACAAAATAAAAGTTTATTTAAAAATATGTAGGTAAATAAAGGGTGTGCAAAAAATGTGTAGATTTTTAAATTTCAAATTGCTCGGCTTGTGTTAATATTAGAAAAATGTTATCTATTATCCAAATGCTATCTCTTACACACAGAAAATGAGAACGAAAACATTGTCATGTAAATATGTTCAACTATTTTCAATAATAACAGATTAGAGATTTTAGTTGTATTTGAAAAATTGTCTAAATTTTTTCTGACAAATAGCTTGAATTGTATCAAAGAATTAGTTATCTGTTTACGTAATGTACCAAACCACTTTAAACAAGATGTTATTAATCATGATAGACCTACTATTACCTCAGAGTCATGCTGTGTATATACATTATCAGCAATACATCTGTAAATAACAGGATCATGATGGTTAACATTAGTTATCATAAGTTTCTTTCTTTCCATTTCAGTGCTACCATCTTTATCCTAAAATTGGAGAATATTTATAAAACATTGGGCCATGTAAATGTAATTTTCTTCAAAAAAAATTTTTGTGGAAAAGGAAATAACTGTATGCCTTTTTACAAAAAGGAATCCGTATTTTAAAGATCAGATGAATTTAATATATTTGTCATATAAAATGCTGGAAAAATTTAATTCAGTTTGTTTTAAATAGATGTACATACAATCTGGTAACGATTTTAGAGTTGCTTCGCTTTGTAAATTATACCTAACTTGTTAAGGAATAGTATTACAATGTTTGGAACAAATAGAAAAATTCTAACATCCCTAAATGAGAGCTATCCAACACTTACAGACAGATCTACAGACGTAGAGACTCTCATGATAGAAATGCCCTGCATTCAAAAATAGAAAAGCTTTGCTTTCTATGATACCTTTTTGTAGAGACCAGGAACTTAAAGCCAGTAGACTTTCTGCTATAGCAGCTCCACCTAGATCTCTGATCGGTCTGTAGGAAAGTAATGCCCCAAAACATTCAAGAACTCATCTAAGGTAAGAAAATTTGTAAAAATAATACGGAGTAAAATAAGTCAGCAAATGAAATATGAACCATTTTTTATTATAACTAACATTCAACAATTGTTAATTGTTAAAACATTAAAAAAATATTTTTTCTGCAATGCTTGCTTATTATATTGTGTGTCTTTCCTACATAGAAGGGTCAGAAGTCTACACATTTATGTTGAATAGGAGCTAAGGACTTCCAAAATTAAATCACCTTCAGATGCAGAACTTGATTCTGAGACCAAATTTTTAGCAATACTGGTAACTTTTATCTGAAATAAAATAAATTTTAGAAATTCAATATAAACTTAAATTACAACATCCATAAATAAAAAAAAATATGGTTCTTTTTCTTCAAGCACTGATTTTTTAAATAGTTTTAAAATAAAGCGGTGTTTTTTGTCCTATCCCTAAAGCCTGCACGGGGCTTTAACCTTGTGGAGCCTGTATCTGCATTGCCCTAACGTTTTACCAGTAACAAATGTAACCAGAAAAAAAAACGAGGAAATAAATCTTCATCGCCAAATATTTAGGGATGATTTTACCAA
>LS056964.1:0-11505 GCA_900241095.1 Acartia tonsa
TCTTGAAGCAATTAAGCAGGCCGTTTTGTACATGTTAAAAATTGGAAGATTTCATTAAATAAAAGTAATCGCAAATATACTTAGTAAATAAGATATTAACGCAAGTTTTGTAGCACTATTATTATGTTTTCTGTTGGACAATTGTAAATGAGCAGAAAACTTACATATTTTTTTTTGCTTGTATTGCTGACTCTTATATAACATTTGCAAAGCTCACACTATTATGAAAAAAAGGCACACTATTATCAAAAATATTGTTAAGGTTCAAATTTGTTTTTTAAAGAGTTATATCTTCGCCCCCCTCCCTTTTTTGGAATTACTAACTTCGTTCGCCTGTTTATGAGCCAAGGTACTCCTAAAAATAATAATTAATTCTAATATTCTTTCATGACTGAATTAGCAAAATAAGGGAAAGTTTTAACGTCTTCATTGTTTGAGTGTGACCACTACTAGGTTAATGTCACAGGTTTTAAAATCGGACTTTTTATAAGCGAAGCTTTTCTATAATTAGGGTAGTTCCGTACGTCCGTAAATCCGTACGTAACGGATAGCTCTTAAAGTTAATTTAGGCAAGTTAGAATTGTCCTGTCGATTTCAAACTTTGCATGATGATTCCTATAGGGGTTAGGTACGAGTTAGAAAGAGAAGCAATCTATAATCGTTACCAGAAAGTCCGTACGTCCATTTTAAACATGTTGCTTATTAACTTTTTTAACATCAAATTTTTATGTGATAAAATTATCCGATTGGTCTGATTTTTGGAATACTGATTCTTAGGACAACAAAGTACATTATTATAAGCGAAGCATCTCTATAATCAAGCCTTAAAAATGTAAGTTTGTCCTTAAACAATACCCTGTATTTAAGCAGTTTTAAGCAGTTTTGACACTATAAAGTGTTAATGTTCGTTTGTCCTACCATTTCAGAGCTTCGCTTTTATGGATTTTTTATAAAAATATATACCTAACATTTTTATCCATATACCAAAGTTTCTTATCTAATGAATAAGATAATGTGGTTATAAACTTTCTTCGATTCATGTAATTTTGATTCCAATGTCCTCTCTCTTCCTGAAATACCTAGAAAATATTTTGAAGATTATGATAGTCTACGAATATATGATGGCATAGGTGTTATTACAAAACAGCTAATTGTTAAATTTTCAAAAGTGTATTTCCTATACTTAGTGGTTACTCCTCTTTTCCTCCTATCGTTGGTGTGCCCCATACATTTTAAATCTTATATTTAGAACTAAAAATATTTAAAAATTAAGACAGAAATATAGTTTTTAATGGGTCCTTTCTTTAGGGGAGGTTGAGACTAACAAACAAACATCCTGTTACTTCAAGGATGAACTAGACTAAAAATGCTGTAGTACACCGAATTGTAAGATACTAAATTTACTCACCTTGTTTTTCCCGCTGTTTTGTTAGGCGACCCTAGGTGTAGAATATAGATCTATCATCAATCAATCTTTTGTTCACTGATTTCACAATCTGCTAAATTTCACCGAGATATAGAATTCTGAATATAGGTGTCCCTTCACTTCTGCATATTTTCTTATTCGCATTGTGTGTTTATGTTTTTGCAAAAAAAAGGACAAAGAGCGTCTTTTTTCTTAACAATCCTTAAAATCGGGTGCAAGCTTCCAGTCAAATGCGCATATTAGGTCAAACTGTTCCTAATTATGTGTTTAATTTTACTATGCGCTTATTAAAATTAAGTACAGTTTGACTTAATAAGCGCATTTGACTAGAAGCTTGCATCCAATTTTACGGTTAATTGACAAAAAATGACGCTTTTAGCGAATAAATCAGGAAGTGTGTTACATAACGGGAGTAAAGCATAAAAATGCAATGGGAAGTTTTATGCTGTTTGATATGATAATTTGTTGAAATGGGTGGACACCTATGAATACAACATAGAAATTTATTATTCTAGTGTTTGTAACAGTTTCTGAACGATGGAAAGTTTTATTTGCTAAACAATTACAATTTTGTCCCAAATTTTTATTCTACCTACTTATATTTTTACATAATGCTATAAGTGCACATTAAGTAAGAAATGTAACATTCGAATGAAGGTAAGATTAATTTAAGCCCTATCTATTGCATCTTTTTAAAATTGAGTTCTTTTTTGTTCTTAACAATTAAAGATAATATAAACTCTACAATTGCAATCTTTCCCATTTTTGCACATGATAATTTATTAAACTATATTTTCCAAAATAGGTGAAGTTAGGAAATGATGAGCAAGCTTTTTATACTTTATATAGATGTAAAACAAACATATTTTATTTTGTGTACAAATATTTAGTAAATAATCTTTTCTAACCTTATTTTTATATTCAATGCTTTTATAATTTTTCTTTTTTAAATGGTGATTACTTGTATGATTTTTTGTGACAGTAGTCTGAATCGTAATTAAGCATCTTGCATTATAGATAATTCTAAAACATGAACATCAGATTGTTTTTCAGTTTTGAATATTATGTTTTATTCAAATGAAAAGTGCTAATGCTTGATAACAGTAATTTCTTGTTTGTGTCATTAAATTGTTGATCTTTGCATTTTATTTTGTGTTGCTTATTCTAGGTTAGGTTAGTTTAAGTAAAGGTTAAACGATCCTCGCAGTTGATTCCAGTAGTCAAAAATAGGTTTCAGTGTTATCCTTATTTTACCCATCACATAATATGGATTGTAGTAACAAAGATGATATCTGTCTAGAGGAATATGATTTTAAGGAGTATTGAAAGGAAAATGATAAGTCTCACATTGTTGTGTACGTTGGTGTTCATTTAAACTGAAATATTGTTAGGTTAGGTTAACATGGATAAATTGCATTGTTTTGTTATTCAAAATTTGGCCAATGTGGCGGGTGAGGGGTAAATCTAATATATTTTAAAAAATGTTACAGTCGGGATATTAACCCTTCCCCCCCTCTCTTGTACGTCTTTGTGTACATACTAGCGACTACGCTCCTATTATCTAGGGGCTCTATAATCGCAGGATATGGAAGGGCAGAAAATGAGCCTAAAACCATACCCAGATTTTATTTATAAAAAGCCAAAAACCATCCCGGGACATATAAGAAGTTTCACTGTAAAGAAGGGCCATATCGGTTCAGTGGTTAGCGAGATCCTTCGCTACAGACAAAAAAAGGCTCACTACTTAATATAATAGGATGTTAACAATCCCCCAAGGTGTTAAAAAGTATATAGTAAACTAATACACATTGTAATGTCTCTGCTATAATACTTTTTTAGCTGTATTTAATTGTACTTTATTCAAGTATGGCAGACAGGAAAAGGATAATCAATTTCATATTTTGAAATATTAATAACTGCGCCCCAAGCATCAAGAGGCTCTGTAATTGAAGGTTAAGGGAGCTCGGGGGATGTTTGAACAATAGCCTAAATAATTCAAGAGTAATATATTTAGAAATAAAATAAAACCAACCCAGGTCCGCTATAAAGCTTCCCAGATCATGGTAAGAAAGCGAAGCTTTTCTCCTATTTCTGGCACCTGCGGGGTGCTGTAACCCTGCGGGGCCAATTTCCTAACCCTGCAGGGCAATCATTAACATTTAACTAACCTAACTTTAAATAACCTATCAAAAGCTACCGTGAAAATACGACGAAACTCGCTACTTCGTTTCTTTTCCATGATCCAACTTCCCTAAAATGGAAAATTTATTCTTTTACTTTAAGATTATTTTATTGTCCTATGCCTGTATCCCTTAATATTGTAGAAAGTGCGGCATCTTTTTCCAATCTTCTATATAAATGTAGTCAGAGAAAAAGGAGAAAATGTTTGATGAAGGAAGAATTTAAAAACTGATAAAAGTTAAGTTGTAGACTTGTAGAGTAGCTTCGTCGTATAAGAATAAAAAACAAGAAAACAATCTTACATTTCATTATATGAAAAACTATTTAACTATCCCTTAAAAACTATTTAACTACCCCTTAAAAACTATTTAACTACCCCTATGTGTAAAGTAACTATGTGTACATGTCTGTCTCTCTGTAGCGAAGGATCTTGTTAACCGCTGAACCGATATGGTTTTCCTTATAGATCAGGAATGGTTTATAACTATTTTGTAGAAGGATACCTCTACAAAGAAGAGGGTGAACTCCCCCTCCCTTTCTCCATCCTCTAGTCAAAAGTAGCTAATATTAGGCGACTTTTATAAAACATTATATTACATAATTTTTTAATAATTATTTGGAAAGTTACTTAGTTATTTACCCCTGATATTTAAGGTTTCTTCATCCAACTGGGAAAGGAAATACTCAAAGGATTTGTTACTGCAAAAAATACGTATAGATGCTGTCAAAATTTGTATTTAACTACAGGAAAAGAGGGATGGATAAATGGATTGTTAAATGTTAATATTAGGTACTTGAAATGAGGTTTTTCTCACCTGATTCTAATATGGCGAGAAATTGTAATATCGATTTTGGCCATGGCACGTATTTCGGCGGCAGCGGCGGCGGTAACACATTCATTTCTTTACAGTTCCACATTGTACATTATTAAAGCCATTTCCATGCCAGCCAATAATACTTTGATTTTTTTGGTTTAGTTCCTTTGTGTTAAGTACATGTCGAGCACTGAATCCTCCCCCCACCCATTTATTTTTAAATAAATTGAAAGTTAAAATGAGATAGTTTAGTTAATTACTCCTTATGCCTAATCCCTGCCAGGTGCCTCAACCCTACGTGGCCCATTCTTGCGGGACTACCTATTACAGAACATAACCTAACCATACCTGACATATAGTAAAAACAAATAAAGGATAAACAACCATTGATCTTATTTTCAAATTATTAAAAAAAACAGAAGGTTTTTTTGCTCGACCAGTCACTTTAAAGGAAACCGCTTTAAAAGTGTTACACCCCTACACTCACTTTAAAATATAGTTGCGCTCTCCTATGCTCGATAAAGGAGTCCTTGTTTGAAATAAAATTAGCATACAAAGAAGAAACCAAATATCTGTTTTTCTATCCTTTATTTCTCTTAGAAGCAAAGCTTCCACATTACTAGGGCTTGTACAGCATAGGATACGTATACTACAACGTCAATACGTCTAAAATAGCTAGATAATCTGTATTTTAAGCACGAAATAATTGTATGATCGTTATGAAACTTGGTTTAATTAAATATTATGTGATTAATACTGATCAAATCTACTCTCACAGTAGGTTTACTTTAAACCTCTCGTTCTATAAAAGTTATATATACAATTTAAACTTCTTGGAAAAATTGATTTTATTGTTATTATATAGTTATATTTATTAAATTCATTGTTTGAAGCGCATGTATACATTCATCACTGTAAAAAAATTGTACCTCATTTTTTCTTCTCTTTTATGGATGTTATCTTCCTTGTCTTTTTTGTATATGTATATTGGAATAAAATATGTTGTATTAGCATGAAAAATGAATCCTACTAATGTATATTATTAGGGAACATGTTGCTAACTTTTACTACACATATCATAGATTTTTTTATGCATTGAACTTTTGATTATACCTATTTTTTTGTTTTTTTTCCCAAGTGTTAGTTAAAATATTATTATTAGTACCTACAAAAAAAAATAAAAGGGGGAGGTAGGTTGTGCTAAAATTCCGCAAAGTTGTGAGTTTTAAGAATTTAAAATAGAAGTAGAACTTTAAAATTTGGCCTGGCAGTTGCTTTTATGGGGTATAACTTAGTTCACCTTCTATTTTAAATTTTTAAAACTCACAAGTTTACGGAATTTTAGCACAACCTACCTCCCCCTTTGTTATATCTTTGTAAATTTATGCGTAATTAAAAGGTATTTCTATTTAAAAGGGAGGTGATTTTTTGGGTAATGAGGTCTAAAAGGCTCAATCTAAATGCTGTAATTTTTTTGTGAATTATTTTGTATAAGGTGTGTTATCAGGATAGCAAATGTGTCATAAAAAGAGAAGGTTACAATGATGTTTCCCTTTATTAATTTAATAACGCGTATAAATATATTCTAGTTATATTGTAGCTACACCACTAAAAAGAATTAATGAGTTATTTTCAAAATCCATGAAGTTTTTTCTCATTGTACATGAAAAGTGTGACTCATAATTGGATTTATTTTGCACGAGTCACCCCCAACCTTTTTAAACTAAAATGCATCTAATTTCCGTTGGAGACTTTAAATTTTAGAATATTTTGTTTATTTTCTGGTAATGGTAGATTTTTGTAAATATAAAGCTGTAAAACTGCCCGGTTAGGTAATTTTTTTTTTGATGATTAGGAAACTGAAAATTGTTTTAAACGGGATCAAATTTGCCTGAATAACTATAAAAGATTTGTATAGATAGGTATATTAAATGAAATATTAACTATGTAGATTGTTAATAGATTTTTGTTGTTGTTTAATCTAGTTTTCAAGAAAGGGAAAATTCTTATATTTTTATTCATTCGTAAGCAAACTGTATAAAACCGTTCATATAGATAAGAAAAATGTTTGCGTTCATTTTTGATCCGCCCTAGAATAAGAGAATATTGAGTAGTATATAACAGGAATGGAGGGAACATTGGACTGAAAATTACACTAGTACCCAAAGTTTTAATATCCAAGTTATCTATTGTTGGGTCTGGGTAATTTTTTTGTATTTTGATTTGTTAGTTCCAAACTATAAAAGTCCAAACTTTTTAACCAATGATTTTAGTAGGGGTATTTTGTTTGTAATCATTTGGATTGAACAAATTTATTGTCCATTGACTTTTCCCTTTAGAACCCTGGGTATAGAGTAACCATGTGTATCAGAATAGGGAATATTATATGGAGATATACCAAAAATTGGGAGTCCTTCACGAAGGAGGAGGGGGGGGGGGGTTTTTGGTTACTAAAGAATGGTTTGGTGAGGATGCATATTAGGGAAAAAAGGGGGATATTAAATAGGGAAGTGAGGATGGATAAGAAAGGGAAGTGGGTATGATGCAAAATGGACGTGGGGAATATGTTAGGGGATATGTGAGAGGGGGGGATGTGTAGAGGTTTTGAGGCTGGTTTCATCTCGCTTCATAGTTCGGCCTCAGCTGTTCACCAGAGAGGTTATTTCATCTTCGTTGGCTCTCATTCAAGAGCTAACTTGGACTGTTTTTAACTCTGAAGGTTTTTAATATATCAGTGCTTTTAAATATAAAGTTATATACAGGATAAGCTCATTAAAATAGTCCTCATTAAAATTTGCTTATTTTTTTCGGTAAAGTGACTTTTGATTTTTAAACTTTTTAGTATTTTATTTTTATGAATTAAAATATAATAGGTAAAGTGTGTACCTAATATTTTTTTCTTCACAAAAAGTTAACTTTAGGTATATAAAAGCGGTTTTGAATTCATATTAATAAGTTCAAAAATTTTAAGAAATATACAAATATACTTTTGTTTGTGAAATGTTATGAGAAAAGAAAAGCATGATTTATTTACAAATACATCTCAATTTCTGGTATGGCCAGCTGATTCTGATATATTTGTATTATTGATATCTTTTTGTGTTAATATAAGGTATTGGGGTTGTTATTCTTTACAAGCTTATTTTGGTATTGGGATTTTTCTTGTCATTTTCAAAGTATTTTTAGATTTCAATAAGGCTTTTGATACTATCCTATGTGCTTATTTCATTTACTTATTTTTTTTAGAGGTAGTATTCTATAAATCTAATTTTAATGCCTATTTGGGTAAAGGGTGAACTCAATGTTATTATATTTTTATGTTTTATTTTATGTTTTTGTTATTCTTTTCATGCTTATTAGGGTATTAAGTTAAGATTTTTTTCTTGCTATTTGTTAACAATATATTGACATTGAATTTCAATAAGGTTTTGATTCTATTTGTGTTAGTAATATATTCTTGAGTTAATATATGGTATTGGATTGCTATTCTTTACAAGCTTATTTAGGTATTAATTGAAAAGTTTTTCCTTGCTATTTGTTAAGAATGTTAAGACTTTGGATTTTAATAAGGGTTTGATTCTATTCCATTTGTTTATATTTGCATTAGTGATATATTCTTGTGTTGATATATGGCATAGAATAGCTCTTCTTTACATGCTTATTAAGGTATTAAGTAAAGAGTTTTTTCCTTGCTATTTGTTAAGAATGTTTTGACATTGGATTTTAATAGGTTTTGATTCTATTCCATGTGTTTATATTTGTGTAAGTGATATATTATTGAGTTAATATATGGTATTGGATTGTTATTCTTTACATGCTTATTCAAATATTCAGAGTTTTTTGACTTGAAGAAAGCTTTTGATTCTCTTCACGTGCTTTTTTTATATTATTGGTATTTTATTAAATTCGGTGTGGGGTTGTTATTATTTTCATTGTCATTAAGGTATTGAGTGAAAAGTTAGTTTATTTTTGGACTTAAATAAGACTTTTGAGTTTATCCTATGCGTTTATTTTGTTTACTTATTGTGTTTAGAGGTGGTATTATATTAACCTTATTTCATTCTTATTTGGGTAATTAGTGAAAAGTTTTTTTCTTTCCTCATACTAAGTTCTTTAGTCTTTGATTTCAATAAGGATTTGATTCTATCCCATCTACTTATATTTGATTTATAGAGTTGTTATCCTATTTGGTATATTATTCTGTTCATTTTTACTTTTTTTCTCTGCCATTTTCATCAATGTTTAAGTTTGGTTTCAATAAGGCCTTTTATCCAATGTGCTTGTGTTTGAAAGTTGAGAAAATTAAAAGCATGGCTTGATTACAAATACAATTTAATCTCTGGTATAGCAATCTAATATATTTGTATCTTTGATATCTTTTGTGTTAATATGTGGTATAGTATTGTTATTCTTTACATGGTCGGTTATCCAGGCATTTAGGAAATAGTTTTTCTTGCAAGTAGCAGTTGTCATCCTATGCGTTTTGATCAAAAGTTATATTAAAGAGTGTAGCTGGGGGGAGGTGAGTGCTTTTTACTTTCGCTATCTATTTGTGTTTTTTAAATTGAGATAGCAAAAATTCATTAGTATTAAAGCTTATTTCACTCTTTGTATCATTATTTTGAATAATACTTACATACATACTTCAAATATGAAAATAATGAATTATGAAAATAAATATTTTTGATATTTCAAAAGGGTTCTTGTTCTGTCTTATCTGTCATAAAAATAGAATGCTTGTTATTATTTTACCTTGACCTAATTATTTACATTACATATTTCGCATAGTTTAACTTTTAAATTAATTTCAACAACTTTAGAACTAAACTAGTTTGATGTGGATAATTTTATCAACAAATCTCTTAAGGTTTAACATGAATTAATTTAAATATTTTTTGAAAAACAGTTCTGTATGAATAATTTAAAAGCAAATTGTGTGTCTTTTCGGCTAATTAGCTCTAATTTAGACATGTTAGAATCGTTCTTTTAATTTTAAACTTCGTAGTAAGCTTCCTGTGACGATGAGGTATAACTTCTATGTTAAAAACAGTACACATTTCATTAATGCATATTTATTCTTTTATTTTACCACACGAAAAAAAGCAAAAAGGTTTTTCATTGTTTGGGTGGAAAATAGAGTTATGGTTCTGATCTTTTCTTTTACCACTTTTCTCAAGTATTTCAATAGATAGATATATAAATAAGTTTTTTGTTGTATTGGTTTATTCTATTTTCTTAGAATATAACAAAGACTAGAAATAGTTTTCTTTATGTTATGTTTACTAAAAATATCTAAAAATGTATTTAAGAATGCTCTCTTTAAAAATATATTTAATCACTTACATATTTTGCATCAGTGGCGTGCGGAAGGGGGTGTGCTCACCACCATTAATATCAAGTAGGTCTGTCTTCCAATTTTTTCCCCCCATAATGGTTTTATCCCCTTCCCCCAGTGCAGTGGTCGTAGGGCACGTTACTGCAATCAATGGTCCAATTATCTAACTGTCGCTGTAGCCCAAAAAGTTATTTGGATAATCCACGTATACAATCTTGCCATTAAAACCTAAATTATACCAATACAGAACTTTAACAATTGTAGATATGTCTATAAAAAGTTTTGGGTATAGTCCCTTTCGTAAAATCGCACCTTATGGGGCGATTCTTCGTATTTTTCACCTAACCCAATATAACCTAACCTAAAATAACCTTTAAAAAGCCATTTTAAAAATACGACGAATTGCTCCTTAAGGGGCGATGTTACGAAAGGGACTATTTCCAAAGTTTTTGTAAGGTGATGCTGGTAATATACAAAAACACATACATCCCCTCACTTTAGTACATACATAGATTAGATCTCACTAAAAAGACATATAGACAAACATGTATCATACTCACAACTCATATTGGATTTAATATAGAAATTATGCTTTGAAATTTAACATGTATGATTGATAACATCCATAAAAGCGAAGCTCTGATAATGTTTATAAACATACTTACATTTTTTAGAACTTGATTATAGAGATGCTTCGTTTTTAGCTTTGTATTTGTTGTCCTAGGAAGCAGTATTCCAAAAATCAGATGAATAGGATAATTATGAAAAATTATTTAAAAAGTTAAAATCTGATATTACGATTATAGAGTTGTTACGCTTTCCAAATCTACAGGATAACTCTAAAATGTCTAAATTAATGATAAAAGCTACCCGTTACGGACGGACGGACGGACTGACGGACGGACTGACCATGAGTATAGAAAAGCTTCGCTTTTAAAAGTGTATCATCCTTGTTGAATTGAAACACATGTGGAAGAAATAGAAAGTTGTTGCAATGTGTCTTTTCATGTCAAAAACTTTTCTTGATTAGAAGTTGGTAGTCAGTACTCCTGTTGAGTTTAAGTCTATGAGAATTTATAGAAGAGCAGCTACTTTTTAGGTAGGGTATACCTTTGTTTATTAACTATTAAGAGGCCTCTGCGGACAATTGATGGAAAAGGGAGGTTTTTAAAATTTTGATTTTAGTTCTAAAAAGAAAAGGTAAAAAAGTTAAACTTCACTGTAAAGTAGAGCCATATCTGTTCAGTGGTTTGGGAGTTTCTTTAAAGACAAAAAAACAGAAATATATATCCTGTTACTTTTAAATGATTGATTAAAAATAACTTAGCTAAGCATATATTGCCTAAAGTCAAAGTGTCTTTTTTGCAAAATTATTTTGCTTAGATTTTATTTGTCAAAACAATTGATATTGCTTCGCGCTTATACATTCATAAAAAAATGACACGCTGGTTTTATTTTATAGTAAAAAAATTATATCAAATGCGATGTTAATGTAAAAGTGTTCTTAAAATAGTTCTTCTAAATAATATCAAATTTTAGATATGCATCAAATATTTTTTGTACATTATGATTTTAATTATTTTTGAAGTAGTTGCAAAATACGTAAAAAGAATAAGTGGCAATTTCTTACTCACTAAAATTGGACCACAAAAAAACACCTTTTTAAAGGACGCCTGCAAGAAATACCACGCTTTAACTGCTGAAAGACTGCCACAAGTAGACCCAATACCCCAAATTTAAAGCCTTCA
>LS056965.1:0-11504 GCA_900241095.1 Acartia tonsa
TATCTTTCTGAGTGCTAAATATTATATAAACTGTACTAATTACACGCTCCTTCCCAATAGGCCCAGTTATTAAAAGGAAATGCCTTAGGCACATCTTAGATTGCAAACCTAAACCAACTATTGCAGTAAACAGGACTTGCCTGCTCATTTCTTTTTGGTAACCCAAACACCTAGGAATAACTGTATATACTATGTAAAACATATCAAACGTGTCTATTTTTATATATTGATACACTCATACATAAAAACCATGTCCATAATACCTTTCAACAATAATGACAAGCTTGCAAGGCATTGATAATTATGTTAACTTTTTGTGTACCAATGTAAAATATTGTAATATCGCGTTCAATAAGACAGCTCGAAAGGAACTTTTTATTTAATTATAAGAAGACGAGTTCTCAACCAGACGATCGCACTGAAGATCTAATAACCGTCACACGCACGGCAGCTCCCCAATGAAGAAATCTGGACGCTGCCCTACGCTGACCAGCACGCGTGCTGCTCAGCACGAGTCGCCGCCGCCAGAAGACGACGACGACAGCGAGCAACTATAAGACGGAGCGATTTCCTGACTAAGGTACCACTCGTCAAACAGTCTCCACTCCGACAAGTTCACCATCCCCATCTACCAATATGGGCAGAGACCAGCAGACCAGCTACAAGGACGTCGCCAGCCGCAGCAACGACTCCCGCAAGGACCGGCCCGGCAGCAACTCGGCGTCCAACACCCCCCGCAGCAACAGGCCCGAGGACGATGCCCCGAGGTCGCGCCAGGAGGATGACAACCGCCGCCAACGTAGGTCTAGCAGGCCCCCGAACAAGGAGAACAATGACAAGCGCCGGAGGAGCTACTCCCACAGCCCGCCGCCCTCCGGGGCCGAGCTGCGCCACTTCATGAGCGACATGGCGTCCATGATGAGCAACGTCAACGAGAAGCTGGCAAAGCACGCCACCGGATCGACCACGCAAGGTGCTCCCGGCCGCACCGAGACTGACGAGGAGAAGGCCACCGAGGGCGACAGCAGCGCCAGCGAACCCAGCACGGCCGTGCAAGGCCCCATGCTGTCAGCTATGGCGCTGCAGGTGGAAGTGGACCCGGCTGAGCTCTACCTGGCGGGGACGCAGATCATGCACCCGGCCCAGCTCAAAGACTCCACGGGCCACCCCGACGAGAGCACTGGCCACAACGCCTACCCGCACCTCCGTGACCAGCTCAATCACCAGCCGTTCCGAGTGCAGGCAACGCTGGCGTTCTTTGCAGACCAACTGTTCACTGCAACTTTGAACCGCCTCATTCGCACTCGCTCGCACAGGTTCCTAGCGGAAGTAAACAGCGAGGGCGTCCTCGATGAGGCGGAGTTGCTCAATGCTGTCAACGCCATCTTGCGCTCGGAGGAGTCGATGAGACAACTCTTCCTGGAAGTGGCAACAGCATTCCAGATCGTGTGGATCATCCGCCCCGGCCCCGGCTGGGAGAGAGCCAACAAGCTGAGCATCCGCTTCAGACGGGTGCATGTTGGCAGGGAGTACCCAATGATCATCGCCCGCACCGGATGGGGCACGGCGCCGCCAAGGTTCATGAACATCAGCAGCGCCTTCGCGTACCCATTCACGCAGACCAAGCCGATGGAGTCCTACCTGTGGAAGGTATGTGGAACCATCAAGAAGAAAGACGCACCGCGCCGGCGTCCCAGGTCCCGGGACACCGACGACCGCCCCTCGCGAGCGACCGCAGAACTCATCGAGGATATGATCGACAAGGCCCTCGCATTCGAGAGGACGAGAGAAGCCCAGGCGCTGAAGAAGGCACTAAGAGGAGCACCGCCGCCGCCGCCACCAGCACCATCAACCGGTGCACCGGTAGCGGTAGCAGCGGCTGACCGGCAACACCAGCTTCAGCCGCAGCACCCATCAGTGGAGCAGCAGCAGCATCAGCAGCTGCCTCACCAGCAGCAACAGCTGCATAGCAGCCCAGAGGTCATCGACGACGTGGCACGCATCCCCGTCCCGGACGACAGCACCCACAGCAGCGACCCGCTCGCGCTCCTCCAGAGCTCCGGCGAGTCGTCGGAGGCTATGGACCTCCAGCTCAGCGGCGAGATGCACAACGGCGTCTTGCCAGGGAATCAGGGCGCGTATGACGAAGACGGAAAGCCTACCTACGGCTCAGGTTGAGACAGGAAGAAAAGAAGACTAGCAGCGTCATGTATAGAGCAGAGTGAACATATGCAACTTTTTCTATTATAAAACACTGTCCTATCCAAACCGTAGTTTAGAAGCCTTGCAAGCAAACGATTAACTTTCCAGATATCAACATACCATTATTTTACCCTAATACCTATCCCATTAATGTTCTACCTATGTTATAACATGTACAAAAAGGGATCAGCACAGCCAAAGCTACTCCAAGCCCAAAACCTGACATTTCTAATATTTTTCTATTTTAGAACTGGCAACTCGATTTCGACGGAACACCGATCGATCTCGACTTGTCATTTCTAAAACCCGCCATTTACGTCTCCGACCCGCGACCGAGCGAATTAGCTCGCCCGCGGATCGGTCGTCAGCTTACGCGGTAGAAATGGTTACAGGTGGGGCAGTTACGACTGTTTCGTCCGTGAGGACGGAGACAGGATTTTTAAGAGCAAAGCTTCGATTGTGAAGATCCTCTTCACGAGATTTATGCAATAAAGCATCAAGCAAAGTGATAGATAAGACTCTGAGTTTTATTCGTATGGACCCGACGGTTCCGGGAAGCGGTTATTCAAGCGTGAGGACCCGCAGGTCCAGTCCAGGGCACCTTTGACCCCGGATTCACGTTTCAAACCGACTTGGCGAGCACGGCAGAGGTCATACCTAACGTCCTGACCAGAACCTGCAAACCCAGAACCAAGCTACCATACCCCCACCCACGGGCCCCAGAAGGAGAATGAGCACGCCGAGCACCATCTCCTTCCACCCGGTCATCACATCAACACCAGAGGACGGGCCCCTCCCACCAGACCAACCAATCCCTCTCAATGAGGTGGTTATCCCCATTCCAGACGGCCATGACGACACGTGCCCGAGGGCAGAAGGCGGTAGGTGCCCCCACCGACCGGTCCCTCAGCCAGCACCACCGCCAGCACTGCCGCCAGTGGAAGAAAGACCGCAGCAGATCATCCTGTACGAGCAGCGTAGGTTGCGAGTCTTACAAGAGGCCAACTCGCGCTTACGTAACTCAGCTCGATTCAAGCGCAGGACGCAGCTCACTGACCACACTGAAGAATGGGATGCCGATAAGGATGACGAAGTCGACCTCACCTGGGACGACTTCCGCCGTCAATTTGAGTCCAAATACGGCCTTGTCATCAAGGACTACAAGCCCGAGTCCAGCGTCGCCAACGGCCTGGCCCTCGCCAGAGCAAAGTACGTTTACTACCTCCTGGATGCTGACCTGCTCAAGACCCGTGCTGAGCGAGCCACTCACATCCTGGAGAACGTTATGAGCCTGGAAGAGGAAACCCAGAGATGGGCTCTGGAACCGGCGAGAACTTGTATCATCAATGGTGTCAACGGCCACGCGGAGCTACTCCATGCTGAGACTATAGCCAGTCTCGCCAGACACTACCATACTTACCTGACGGACATTGGCCAGGAGGAGGCACGCCACTTCAGCCGTCCCCTTCTTGACGGCCAGCGACCCGCCGCCCCGAGCAAGTATGAAGATGAAAATCTTGCCATCACTGAGATCAGCGACCTTCCTTACGCCTGGAACCATTTGGTCCGGCTCCAGCGACGGGACAGCTGGTCCTACTCCGAGTTCACAGCCATGGTGAAGAGATACATCGGCAAGAAGTACCCCATGATCCCCACCATGATGGAGGACACGCCCAAGCGTGAGATCGCAATGCGGCTCGATGCTTACTACGGCCGACAACTGCGCACATATTGGGCCAAGAAGTTACGAGGCAGAAAAAGGCAGATTGGTGAAAGTCTGTCTTCAGCATGGGCACAAGTCTACCATGGCCTCTGTAAACTGGCCTACGGATGGCACATTGGAGAAAGAGCTCAATTACGTCGAGAATTCAAGCTCCAACTCTTCATATCTTTTTGCCCGCCTAAAAAGTGGGAACAGATGAAAGATCGAGTCCACACTGCCATTATTATGGGCCTCCCCATTGCTTACTCGGATATGATCTCCACGGTGGAGGCGTGGGAGCACGACCAGCACTGGGCAGTCGTTCAGGACATGCCGCTCAACGATAAGGCTATCGACCTTATCAATCTGGCCGACCCCACGCTAAAGAAGCCCCCCAAGGTACTCCCACCACCACCACCGGACCCACGGTTAGTGAGGGAGACCACCGCCAACAAGGCCCTCATCAAAGAGCTCCGCGAGCGACAGAGGTTGCTTGCGGAAGATCTTGACGACGCAAAAAGTTCCGTCGCCAAAATAGCTTCTGACGCTAAAAGCGCCGCGGCTGCTACACAGCTAGTGCGCTGCGCCGCTCTTCGTGCACTGCGACTGCCCATGGCCCAGGCTCCCGCCACAGCCAATCCCGCCACAGCGGACAGACAGAGCCGCCCAGGCAAGCCGCCGCGGAGACAGCGACAAAAAGCTACATACGGACAACACACACACCAGCCGACGGACAAAATCCGGCTCCACCTCAACCATGGCGATATTCTTGACGTGGAGCTGCTGCCGACTCAGCCGCCAAAGACACTGGCGCCCGTTGAAGTTCAGGCAGCATATGATCCCAATGCCGGCACGACTTCTTGCAGCCGTGCCTGGCTCAGCTCGTTACCCTGCCAAGGAAGATGGACTACTGATATTGAAAAGGCGAGGACTACGAAGCAGTTCGCCTCGGTCACCATGACCGTCACCGACATCTTCGGCCGCCACATCAGCATCGTCCACCGCATCACTGTCAGCGAGCTTCAGATCATCCCCCTTGTCATCGGCCAGGACATCCTGCAACAGGATGGGCAAGACCTCAAGGCGGACCCCGCCACGGCCTCCCTGCGGCCTGACCTAAGGTACTGCAGCGCATACGGCGTCAAGAGAGGCAACGTCAGCAGCGACCTCGTCGCAGACTCGGACTACAGGCTGAAGCCCATGGAGACAGCCAATGTCCTGGTTAAGATTGAGGATGAGGTTCTTGCAAGCAAGTGGCTTCACCAGAAGGTCAAAGTCACACCGCATCCAGGGGCTCCGAGGCCTGTCGGGATACTCAACTCCTGGCTCACGCTCACCGACCCCCTGCTCATGCCCCTCTTCATCACCAACGAGTCCTTGGAGGAAGTGCACGTCATGAAGGGAACGCCGCTGGCATTCTTGTCACCTTTCCCTCAAACTCAGTGCACCAAAATCAAGGTGGCCCCTGATGAAGACATCTCATCCATCTGGCAGCCCTCCAAAGCCAGCCAGATCAAGTGCCTCCAGCGCCGCCTCCAGCGCCTCGGCTGTGCCGACGCCGACGAGCGCAACGCCCTCGCCCACGCCTGCCTGAGCAAGGGAGAAGCGAGGTTGCGTCCAAATATGGAGCACGAAGGTGAGATAGAACAACTTGATGATATAGGACCCAAAATGGAGCGTACTCAGGACGAGATCGTCCAATCTTTCGACCTTGATCACCTTTCTGGCGACAACAAGGCGGAGGACATGCGCGGGGTCCTGATGGAATGCAAAACTGTGTTCAAAACCGGACCTGGCCACCACAGTACTACGGGCCTCCTGCAGGCAGCCTGCCCGACCAGAGAGACCCTCAAGCCGCACATCCACAAGCCAAGGATCTTCCACCCCAACCTGAGGAAGGAGATCCAGTCCACCCTGGACAACTTGCTTGCTTGCGGCATCATCGAGCGGTCCGAGGTCACCCCGACGTTCCTGAACAACCTCATATACATGAAGGGCAAGTCAGGCAAGCTGAGCATCTGCTTGGACACGAGGTACCTCAACACGCTCACGGAGATGATCAGCACCCCCGAGGCGGACGCTAAGACTATCCAGGAGGCATACTCGAGAGCGTCCTTCTGCTCAGTTATCCCTGCTGGCGACATCCATAGATCTATAAAACTCAACGAAAAAGCCCGTGAACTCTTCTCGTTCAAGGCATTTAATGACTATTATAGAATGGTAACTGTCCCGGCAGGCTGGAAACTGACCAGATATTACACCATCTGCTTACTCAGGCGCATCCTCAGAGGCGTTGACGAGGCGACGCTCGTTGGGCAGGACCTGCTCATCACCAGCCGCACGTGGAACAACCACATCTCGTCCATTAAGACTACTCTGCAAAGGATTGCCGATGCTGGCATTGTGATCAACCCTGAGAAGTGCTTCTGGGCCACTCCAGAGCAAGTCTTCCAGGGCGTTGTTTACAAGCACAGCAAAGACAAGACTATATCGATCAAAGAGGCCAACGTCAAGGAGATCCTCACCTTGCAGCGGCCCGCCACGACCAAAGACCTCAAGGCCATGATGAACAGCTACGCCGCCGTGAGGAACAACATCCCGCGGTACGCGGAAATCGCCCAGCCGCTCTACGAGGCGACCAAGCAGCCAGGAGCGAGGCTGCAGTGGACGAAGGAGATGCTGTCCGCCCTGGACAAGTTGAAGGAGGGTCTCAGGCAGCACTCTACCCTCCTCTGTCCAGACAGCAACAAGCCCTTCTACGTCTACAGTGACGCTTCCATTATGGCCGCAGCGAGCATTATCATGCAGAAGAACTCAGAAGGTAAGCTGAAAATAGTTACAGCCCTATCTAGAGTATTCAAAAAAGAGGATATGCACTTGCATATAGTGCAAAAAGAGCTCATCGCTGTGTGCATGGCGCAAGCGTACGTATCTCACTTTCTGGGGCAAGCTACAGTGCACTACTTTGTGGACGCTTCGGCGATCCTGTACACGGTTAATGCCCCAAAGACGAATTATGAGATCGCTAGGAAGGCAAATGCCCTCACCATGACGGACTTCACCCTGTCTCATATACAGGGTGTGCACCATGTCATGCCTGACCACGCTAGCCGTGCCCATCCAGAGGCAAAATACGGCAGCGCGAATCAGGAGCACAGACCTATTAATCCTAAGTTGGTCGGTGGTTTATTTGCAGCCATCGAACCAACTCACGATATCAATTTGTCTGCTGCGGAGGTTACGGATTGGTTAACGCTCACGCAACCTCTCCCAAACCCAAAAAAGGTCCTAAAGACCAAGGCCAAGTCTAAGGCCAAATCAATGACCCACACCTCCTCTAGTGTGGCCCCCAGGCCCAAAACCATCCGGCAGCCAAAGCTACATGCCGGCATGTTCAGCCAAAGGGCCATGGCAACCCAGAAAAGGGAATTGCAGTCCAAGGACTACATTAAGAGGTATAGGCACCGCGCAGATGAAGTGCACGCTGCCTATAGGGATCATAAAGACCAGCTGAAAGAGCTGGTAGCCTCAGCTGCTGAGGGTAGCCAATGGTCCAAAAATGACAAAGAACTTGTCGAATGGACCAAGAAAAACCACAGGGGCAGGGCTAAAACAGCCCCGCCACCCTCGTGCATAGACCCTGCAGTCCCACAGGACCCCACGGCCCATGCCAGGCCTATAAAAACAAGGCAACAGCAAAAAGCTGAACTGGAACAGCTGAAGAAAGAGAAACCTGAACTGATTGACCAAATGTTCAAGGAAGGGGTCATTGGCCCACAGCAACACAAAGCTGCCACTGAATGGCTGAAGAAAGCCAACAGGGCCAGCAGTTTGACTCAAGCCAAGGCTACAGAGCCTGAGGACCTGGCGCAACATTGTTGTGACATTCAGGCCGCAGGATTTGACTGCCCCCATTCTCACACACCCGCCACCCAAAGGGCTATGGCACAGATCCCACAAACAGGACCCATACCAAGGGAACCTTTCAGGCAGTGCCAAGATGCAGATGAAAGGATCTCTAAGGGCTTCCAGGAAGACATGACCAGAAACAAGCCAGCAAACAAGCTGAGAACTGGATTCCTGGAAGACAGAGGCATCATTATGTACAGGGCTAGATACAACCTGAAGGCAAAGGCAGCCCTACCAGATGCCCTGGTAAGACTCATGGCACAAAGGCTGCATTTTACAACAGCTACATGCCATGCAACTGCTACCAGGATAACCAGGACACTCCTTTTGGAGTACCACAATCCTAGGATGCACAACCTGGTCACTGAGGTAACCAAAAACTGCACTGGGTGCGCACTAGCACTCAAGCACAACAAAGAGGACAGGAAGATGGGAGTCAGCAAAGCCCCACAAGGCCCCAGACAATCCTATGCCCTCGACCTCATCTCAGGGTTACCACCCTCACCAGAAGGCCACAAGATCATTATCTGCATTGTGGACAGATTTAGTGGCCTGGCCAGGTTCTACCCAGCCAAGCAAAAAGTGGCCACAGAGCTGACTGAGGCCCTAAACAAGGTTGCCCAAGCCGACTCAACCCCTATCAAACATTTATTCACTGATGGGGAGAGTGCAGTGCAGACAAAGGAGTTCAAGAACTTCCTAGCTGTACATGGCACAGAACACCACATGGTCGCCCCTGGCAACCCTAACAGCAACAACCACGCGGAACACGCATTGCGCACAGCCAGAAGGCTTATACGGTCTATGACCGCGGCCACGGGAGTGCACTGGACCAAATATGTCCACCTACTCACCCCGGCAACGGCCCAGCTGTCAACCAGACAGGACTACACCATAGAACAAGCCCACTACGGCTACCGCAAGCCCTCCCTGATCACCCCACCTCAGGACAGTAACCAACACCCATGCCTCAGTGACAGGCAGGAGTTGATGAAGAGGATCAGGGAGATCAAGCTCAAAGCCCAGAGGAAGGAGCTAGAGCGCAATGCAAACAAGAAGGACCACAGGGGCCTCATACTCCCAGGGGACATTGTCATGTCAAGGGCAAACCCCATTGGGAAGCACAGGACAACCCTGCCCCAGATGTCAGGGCCCTACATTGTGCTAAAAGGCAACCCCAAGTCCTTCACATGCCATATCAGACACCTGACCAATGGCAGGACCATCAAACGCCGCAGGGATGCCCTACAACACTGTAGGCCCACCATGCCAAGGAACAACTTCTTGTTCACCCCTGAGACAAGCCCAGGGAACAAGGAGAGAGACAAAGAGTAAACCACTGTGCCAACATCTGATGGCCCAAATGGGTTAAACATGATATTCTCACTTGTCCACTTTGGAATATTTAGGTACAACAAGACAACTTGTGTATCTTTGTAAAGTACCCCGAACGCCTCAATAAACGGAACGTAAAAGTAAAAAAAAAAGAGGAACGCGGCGAAATAGAGACGAATTATTTTGCTACGTTTCTAAATCCTATTTAAAATATAGCCGTGTAAATCGATTTATCATCGCCGAACACGATTTCCCATCCATGAGACGTTCACTTAACACGGGTAATAAGAGAATAACATGTCTAATCACTGAGCATTGTAATATGATATACAATGCCAGCTGGGTGCGGGCTAATTAGATGAAACATTTGGCACAGGAAAGTAGATAAGTTATCAAATATACCCAGTACACCGTCCTTTCTTAAACGCTCGAATCTAGCGTGTAAAATTCTTCTTTATTCCTATCCTGACTGTAGAACCGGTTAAAATAGATGCAAAATTCTATCCCTATCCCTTTTAGCGCCATTTATTCTTCCATCTATAAGAGTACGGCATCTTCAGCCAATTACTCTCTTCCCTTCTTCGCCTCCCATTGCTTTGAAGCGGCCATAATAAAGGGATTAATTTTCCTATTGTGACCGCCATAAGCTATGGTACGCCAACAAAATAGCTAGCTAATCCCTTCGATTCTCACTTCACACTTCTCTCTTATTTCACTATCTAATGACGATTTGTCAATCTCGCGCTGAGAGCAGCGCGGGGGTGACACTCCGGAGGACCGGAAGCGGACGGGTGGGAAAAGACCACCGTTCGAGTTATATTTACATGTATTTTTATTCTGTTATTTTTATTCGTTTTTGTTCTAATATAACTGAGCAAGGCTCGCAATAAAAATTCCAGGCCAAGGCCCCCAACTCGGGCGCCTTGCTGCCGACCGGGGACGCCTTCGCAAGGTACCATCCAGGGGAAGCCGTCGCACGGCACAAAACACGGAAGCCACTCTAGCCTAGGCAGAGAAGGCGCAGAGATACGGCCTCGACCGAAGAAATGTAGGTCAAAAGAGGACCTATCCGAGGACAGGCGACAAGCCAACGTCGCTGCTGTCTGTCCGCATATAGTACTACTGCGGACAACGGCGATTAAAAAGTCCTTTCAGATGACGCAGCGGGGCTGCAGAGAAAGGCCCTGACAGTTAACAGTTACAGGCATCAGAACTGTGAGTGTTCTTTGACGACATAAAAACTTGTTTTTATGCCGCGGTTTAAAAATCTCTCTTGAAAGAGGACCATTTTCGTTCTTCCCTCCGCGTTATAACGCGTGTTCAAAATGAAGAAATTTCCGACCGACACTGGCACCTCGGTCACCAAAATCAGCAATGTACTAATGCTGAGCACAGGCACCGTAAAACCTGGTGCACCCGCCGAGGCCACCGAACTTGCCGCCGCAGGCCAGCTACGACAGAGACGGCCAGAAGCGCCGCCCAGAGTACCTGACCAGCAAAGGTGATTAGGTGCGCTAGAGCAATTTCCAAACCTCTACTACTATCCTCCCTGATTGTCGGCCTATCGCGCGACACGCCTGCTTGTACGGCTCCGGCACGTTCATGCTCTGCATGGGCTCAATGTTGGACTCCGTGCTAAACATAAGCAAGCGCTAGCTGGGTACGTTATTCAACCCGCAGATGGGCTGACCTCGTTTGGGGAACCAACCGCCAAATTATCCCTATTCATTCGCTCTTAGCAAACGACTCATTATTCACCATTTCTTTTTCCAAGAAAAGCCTCAGTAATGCAAATAAAAGTAGGTTAAGTAGAAGAGAAAAGCAACTATTCTTCCTTTATTTTCTCTTTCCTTAAGCCCTCACTGCGATAATGGTTGCTCAATTGACCACAGCAGCCTAGTAACGGGTGACAAGTAATAAAATAGGTCACCGAAGATTAAAACTATGACATTATTTCCTTACATCTTTCCCCTTCTCTATGTAAACCCCGCTGAGCATTATTCTTTCCTCATCCGTCACTACCCTCTGATAAAGACCCAATTGGGAACAGAGAATGAAGACGCAGCAGGCGGCTGCGCTCAATGAGTCCATTCACAGCTATTGACTAACAATAGCTATTAAGCTAAATAGAGTAAAATGACCAATAGATTTCCCCCAGCAACTCTTTCTTGTATTTGATGGACAGCTTGACAACTCATAAAAAGGTCGTTAGGAAACCAATAAAATACAACCCCTGAATAATCTTCCCTTCTAACCCGCTGAGAAGCAACACCTAAAAACCCCCTGCTGATTAATCACTGAAAGGTGTTCAATTAGTCAAAAGTACAAAGACTGCACAGTGAAAACTGTCAGGTGT
>LS056966.1:0-11503 GCA_900241095.1 Acartia tonsa
AGGATGTTGAGGACTTTCAATGCATCATATATAGAAAAGTGGCACAACTCAAGTCTGTATTGCATCTATGAGGCATGTAAACTCACAAAATAGGAGCTTATTTTACAATTTGAGGCAGATTTTTAGGTCTAGTGTAGAAAAATAGTTGAATTTATATGAACAATACTGAGAATCCTTAAAGGATAGAAGCTTTGCCCTTTAAATACTTGGGAAAATAAATGTTCCAAAATTAAGATGTACGTGGTTCTTTATGTAAAAATTATTACATTGTAATGCATATTTTGAAACTCATTTTCAATTTTCTTTCTATCTTGCATTGTAATGATAAAGCACAAGGACGTTCCATAAATTATGTTTTAAATATTTTCCTTAAGTTTGCTAATAAGACATAATTGTACTTGTTCTAATTCTGTTTGTTTAATAGTACCTAACATCTTAACAAGGTTGACAACATCCATATGAACCAAAGCACAACATTGTGGATAAACAGCCAAAATTAACTACATGGGAAGATGTCCAGTTAACAGAGATTAAGCAAAACAAATAAGAATTAAAACATCTTTATAAAAAACATTATTTATGTCTGTTTATGCATGACCGACAGAAAAAGTTGCCATAAAATTTATATTCTTCATGCTTATTGAAACAGAACAAAATATCAAGCAGTCTATCTTAAATAAGAGAAGATAAATCAGATTTTCCAAAAAGCCTTACAGATGGACAGACAAGTTAATTATTGAGTAGGTTCATTAATTAAACAATGATTATTTCTACAGAATAACAAACAGATTTAATTCAACAGTATAATTGCAACTGGTCTAAATTTAAATTAAAGTATGGGGACAACGAAAACAGTGAATTAGCAAAATACTTACCCATCGGAAATCAACTGGTCACCGGATGGCACCGGACCGGGTTCTACAGGTGGACCACCACCAATCAGGTTCATTAACCTCCTGATTCTCCTGTCCTCCTGAGAAAGAAAAAAACAGTTAAACATTTTATAAGTATACTAACATCACTTGAAGGAAGGGGAGGTTGATTACATTGTATTATAGATTAGGGTAAAGCAAGGGGAACTCTGTGCTTTTTTCGGTTTTTTGAACCTGTAGATCGTAAACAATATTATTTTTAAATAGGACCAAGACCATTAGAAAGATCTCGGAAAAGTCGATCAGGTCCTATAAGGATGTATACCTAGGGCTTTGGGAAGTTTGTCAAAATTGATCTTAAAAACGGCACAGACTTTGCCCCGCCTCGAGGTGAAGTCGGTAAGGCATTTTCAAGCTTCAAAAAATTAATGACTTATTGATTTTATTACAGCATGCTGAAAAGGTAAAAGTTGCTAAATGTAATAAAGAGCATGCACAAAAAGGTCAATTTTTTCTACCAAAAAAAAAAATTTTCCAAAGTATGTGAAATTTGACTTTTTTTATTTAAAATTTAAGTTAGTATAAAAAGTGTAAAAACAGAGTTCGCCCCGCCTCATAAACAGTCGATTTAAGAAAATACTATACAAGCTTTCAAATGGAAATGGATAGCCCATAAGATTCTTAATAAGTCCCCTGAAGATGTCTAAGCTCTAGCTCTTATCAGTTTTTGTCCAACTTACCGTTTTTCCGACCAAAACAAAAAATTTGAAAAAAATATTTTTTGTCATCCAACTTTGAGATCCAATAAGTACCCTAAAATTCATCTCATAAAAATTTCATTTTATACTTTTTGGTAGGCAATTTGATAAGGAACTAATTTGATTTTAAGTTTTTTTTCTGTCAGTCGATTAGAACAAGGAGAAAAATGTCATTTAATGAAGGTGTGTAAAAAAATAAAGACTTCGCCCCAATACAGAGATCGCCCCGCTTTAAACATGAAAAAATAGAATTAACTATGATAATAACATGTAACATCTCAGCAAATAGATTGTTAGCTTAGTTTACACGAAATTCATTTGACAGTTTAAATTAAATTAACCATTAAATAAGACACATTGAAAGTTTGATATATTGAAAGAGAGTTATTATAATAATTTTTAAGTTTTTACCTTAGCATGCTGATTTTCAGCAATAAACGCTCTATTTGTAGATTTGACCAGAGCCCTCGCCTTCTCCTTAATAGCATTGTCATCCACTACTTCGTTACCCTGGCCTGCTTGGAGACTAAATAAAATTATGATAAAAACTAACACTTACAGGTATAATCATTTTAGGTGTATTTGGTTTTTTAACAATAGAAACAAAGTATCAAATATGAAGAAAAAAATTTTTTAGCTTTCCAGTGACGAAATCAATAATTAATAGTATGAATTGTCAGAATGATATTAAGTGTTAAAGAGACATAGATAGGTGAGGCCACTGTTTTTTTCCACTAACATTCATATTTAAAATCTCAACATAAAAATACACATTTGCTGAAAATTATTCACAGTTATTCATATTAATGATTTTCAATTTTATGTTATAGTTTACTATTTATAGAGAAATACTTACCTACGGTATTTATCCGCAAACTTTTTGGTCTCCAAGTCCAGGCCAGGGTAATAATTCCTCCAGAAGATCTTAAAAGTCGCCCAACCCCTCTTCAGCTCATCCTTTCTTTTATTTTTTACTTCCGTGGAGGAATGGAGGATCTTTTTAAATTCTCCATTGTCGACTGCCAAAATACAAGCTTTTAAATTGTTAACCATTTCCTCGTCCTAAACCAACTTTTTCTTTTCATTTTCCGTCGACATTTTGTTTCTGGAATTGGAAATTTTAAATTAAAAAAGGTACAACAAAGCTATTAAATTTAATTAATATCACAACTGTAGGATTTGATATGAAAATTTTTAAAAATTCACGATATTTGATTACAAAAGACTATTACATTTTAAACATGTTGGACTTTGTTGAAATAAATGCATGCTTCAAATGTTTGTTTATATTTACAATTATTAGTTGTCTGCAAAATCTCTCGTGTGCAGAAATGCCGCGTTAAAATATCTTAAATTAACAGCTGTAACTGTGACAGCAAGCAGCATCTCACAGTTTCTCGCAGATCCCTACAGTGAGATCTACTGCATGGTGATATGACGTCATAATAGCGATATGGTACAGCGTTTGCGTATACCATGACATGACTTCTGAATGACTTGAATGTTGTTGATACCATAATTGCAGCTGTCGATACCGTAACTAAATCGTCTATAGAACGCACCTCTTATTTGAAACAACCAGAGCTGGATCTTTAAATTATTTAGTGCAGTTATCGCCACTGCCACAGGTAAAACACTTACCTAATAGCCATCTTTAAATCTAAATGACTACAGTCTGCTGTGGCTGTAACTGGCCTCACAAAAAGTGGCTACAGTCATTCAATATTGCCACAAAGCCACTTTTGATATACTCAATTACTGAACCCCAGCTTTGTAGCACTTCAGTCCCTGTTGAATTCATTAAAGTTCTGACCTCAGTATATAGTTTTTTCCCAAACTATAAACTTGCAATACTAGCTGCTGTTATCACAGTGGCTGAATCTACTTCATCAGTATCAGTATGCTTCATTCTTGTTTGAAGAAAAGACAACAAACACTTCCTCAACCACCAGTCCTAAAAATAAGTATTAATATTGTTTTAAGCTAGAATGTATAAGCAAATTTTAATATGTATAAAAAGATTAATTCTAATAAATTTTGACATAAATGTAGAGTGACAGACATACAAACAGAATATTGTTTTTTTTTGCTATGCTACTTATAACTAGATGTTTGAACTATACAGGTCCACGAGTGAACATTACACACTAACAACAAAATTTAAAACATCATATATGTGAAAAAATGTTTACCCTCTTTTTCTGCTAGCTTTATTAGCTCATTCTACAAAGTATTGCCTTTGTTTTTTTGCTGTATTTGAGTCAATTCATTCCAAGTGTGTAGGATTTATGGAGACCCTTAATGTAAAATCCTTGGTGAAATTATCAACAAGGCCTACCATCTATTCAATAACTGGGTCTTCCTATAATAAATCTAAATTATGTGCTGAATTAAAGTAAAGAATGCTAAGATATTGCAACATGGCAACTATCAATTTATCTTACATTTAAATCAGGACTTTTTATACATATGCTGTTTATTTAACATACTTATTTGTAATGCTAGTATTGTTTGAAAATGTTTCAGTATGTCAAATAATTCAACATTTTACCCCCTAGAATAAAATAAAGAAGCCACATATAAACTTTAATCATAATTAAACCATACTTAAAACTTAAAACTCAAATCACTGCATGGAAAACAATATCTTCTAATGCTTCTATCCGAATTACCTCATTGTCAAGCTTTTTGTACAATGCCCATGGACTTCACTTAAGCTTCTACAGAACTTCTTATGCACATCCTATAGGACTTTAACAGATATAGCGTTAACAGCTATTTCTTCAAAATATTTAGTAGTCAACTCCTCTGATGATCTAAGGTTATGGGTTATAATAAACCTATATTTCTCTTTTTGCTTAGGTCAATGATTGCAAGTAAACATGTTTCCATTGGAGGCCGCCTTTATCTGTGCAAGCAGAGCCATCATTGATTTGATTGCAGAAACAAGTGAGAGTGGAGGAGTTAAAATATTTACATGTCTTCATTCTTGCTTTAAATGTTTGCTGTGATGTTTGTTGTTGTGTATTTGCATAGAGCTGAAACAATACGATGGTTGCGGAAATGATAACCAATTCTACAGAAGTTTATTTACACTGATACCAATTCTTCTGTGGTAATTTTTTAGCAAATCTATTGTTGTTGATCCTGATATCATAGTCACAGAAACTTGCGCAGAATGTTCCTTGGTTCATGAAACCTCAATGGTAACCGTCACCATTACAAGGTGTTCTTTTAGACAATAGAACAATGCAACATTTTTCTATGTAATTTTGGTGCCCAGAAGTAAGCACAATGAAACCTCATCATTGACTTAACCTGAGTTAAGACGGAGCCAGATTGGATATCCGCATCTTCAGCATTTTGTTTGTCAACTATTTTAAGATTGAAAACCATTTGTAGCTTTGTAAAAAATTTGCCTCTGTAAATAACTTTAGGGAATACTTCTGCGAGGTCAAGTCATAGGCCTCAATGTATGCAGCATGACTGATTAGATGTACGTGCTTAAATGCTGATAGGTCATATATGAGATAGATGAATCTACTCTTTATCTTACACAGTCCATCAGTCTGTTGGTAATGTATTGTCAGTCATTTGATTTAAAGAAAAATTTAAAAGTTTTGGTGTGCTTCTAATTTGTCTATGAACAAATCAAAGCGCATTTACCCCTTCGTCCACAGATTATTTGAATTGAAATTAATATAAATAAATTCAACAAGATTTCTCTTCCTACTTAAAAGCAGACATATGATACATAGTACACTTTCAAAATTACATAAATATGTGCTCAAAGCTAAATTTTAAGCATTTTTTAGGCTTTAAATTATGAAGCATATAGAAAATTTTTGAAAGCGAAGATTTTCTACAACTAGGGTTGGTATGGCCATCCCTGCGTCTGAATATTAAAATATCCATTTCAACTTTGAGTTATGATTCCTGTAAAAGTTAGTACAATTAAAAAAGTGTAGCAATTCTAGAATAATAACATGAAATTCTCTGTATGTTTATTTAACAATTTAAACATGATGATTTTTCAGCTTTTTTAACTATAGTTTTTGTTATGATAAAATTATCCTTGACTTGATTTTTTTGAATATAGATTCCCAATATAATTTGGCACAATGTTATAAGCGAAGCAACTATAAAATTAAGTCTATATCAATCATCCTGTATGTTAGGTATGTAATATTGCAACATATCTACAAATAATTTTTGTCCAGATACGACTACTGTATGAATATTTATCATCTTATTTGTTAACTTTCAGAGGCTTTCTGATTTGTTAAGCTTGCCTTTTTCAATGTTGTCATCCTTATTAAATTTCTTTCTCAGCTAGCTGTATGAAACATTTCAAAAGATTACCTCACAAAAAACCTCCCCCCTAAAAAATTTAGGTGCTTGGCACCATGATTTAAAGCCTTTTGTTTTTACAAATCAGGTAAGTTTTACAATTCCCACAACAAAAAGCTTGGACTTCTTTGACATAATAATTATAAAATTAAAATAGCCAAGCTGATGGCCGAAGGAAAATTTAGTCAATACTCATGGAAATATTTACACGAAATTTGAATGAAATTTCTAACTCTAACTCACCACAAGACAGACAGACAAACATATTTAGTTGAAGATTAGATGCTCAGTGGTCAAATGAATGTTTACACAAAACTCAACAGTCTATCCTTGATAACAGCGAAGTAAATTAAATTTTTCTATAGAAATTTTATTTATTACAAATGGACTGAAAAAATGGTGATTTTAAACAGAATAAAGTATGGATTTGTGGGATTTCCTATCCTATTCTAAATCAAATTAAGAAATTGGTGGTAGCCGCAAAGTTTTATTTGCTTAATCGCAGCCGTGCGGCTGTTGCTGCAAATGAGGATTCCTAATATAGATAAAGTATAAAATCACGAAACCTATAGGAATATTTTTTTCTTATGTCAAGTAAAAAAAAAGTAAGAAAAAATCACAAAACCTTTTTAGAAGCATTGCTACTCTA
The DNA here is from genome assembly GCA_900241095.1 of Acartia tonsa. NCBI lineage: Eukaryota > Metazoa > Arthropoda > Copepoda > Calanoida > Acartiidae > Acartia > Acartia tonsa. The sequence continues at coordinate 6,630 of LS056966.1, forward strand.
TAATTCAAAATGCACGTCTGAAACGTGAAAAGTAAAACTGGAAATTTAGGATGGATATTAATTTTTTTCAGATGCCCTATAATGACCTAAATACTAATACTAAATAATAGCATCCAGGATTGTCGGTTTGTCGGTTATGCTGTGTATTATTAATGGCATTCAACTTTATTACTAACTAATCTGTCAGTTTATCTATAACGGCTTTATTTTTTTTCGACTGATTTAGTTAGTTAGATGGCAAAAAAGTTTTATTCTGTTAATTCTGCTCTGACTCTCTTTAATTGTTCGTCTGTCAATATGAGAATTATACAATTTTCATTTTTTCCAATACCAAAATATGTCTAAAAAGAAACTTTTTAAAGATTAATGAAAGATTGGGTTATTGCCTTGAGAGCCCTGCATGGCCGGGCTAGTTCACCAGATGGCAATAGGATAAGAGCTTCCCCTTGTTTCTAGAAAGTTAAGATAAAGGGGGGCGGGGGGGGGGATGGGTTGTACTTATTTCCCTTGAAAATATTGTCCATAGTCTTTTTTTTGTAAATATTATTTCTACTATTTGAATAACTATAGTGGTTATGCCCTAGAAGCCTCAAGGAGCACTTCAGGTGGGGTGGGGGAGTTGACCCCGCCCACTTTCAATTATAGTTTTTAAAAGAAAAGGTAAAAAATGGAGGTGGTTCATACCAAAAATTGTTATAAACCTTTCCTGGACCTAATAGAAGCTTACACTGTAAGGGAGAACCATATAAGTTTAGCAGTTTGCGAGATCTTTTGGGACAAACCAACAGACCCTGGTACTTTCATATAAGAATATTCCAATATTCAGTACATGGTTTGCTTTTCATGGAAGCTTATCTTTCGAATGAAAAATGTTAAATATTTATCTCTTTGAAGGAAAAATCTTAAAATGATTTTTTATTTATGAAGATTTTTTCTTATTTGATGTAAAAATTGTAAGTTATTCTGTAGAATATAAATGTTGTCCATCATTTATGTATGGACAAGTACATCAGTTATGCTACAGTCCACGGATCTCAAGGGATAAGACAATGGCCAGTAAATAGATGTATAGGATACCCACAATTCTATTAAACAAAACTACCACTTCTGTAGATTGATAACCCTACTGTAAGTTTTTTATGCAAATGATTATTGATATCAATAACATTTACTGTCAATTACCTCTCACTCAGGCAACATTTATTACAAGCACTTTAAAAATGGGGGTTACATGTGTAATACCCGCCTTGTAAAAATAATGAGATGTCCACAAAGATTTTATATTGGTTAGGGAAGGGGGGTTCACAAACCCACTCAACAAAGAAGAAATAAATGAATATATTCAATTTATATAGCATTTTTAAGACAATACGAATACTTTTTAGGCATTTTAAATTCTTCCCTCCCCCATAACAAAAAAACATTCCACCTTTGTACACATCCACGCCAAGATTTGTTGGTCAAATATTTTTACATATTTGGTTATTTTATTATTTACTTACAAGATATTCTTCAAACATTTATAACTCACAAAGTCAAGTATTTCATAAGTTCGTCCTCCTAATGTTGTAAATTATGAATGTATCCTATTATATGAAGCAGTAAGGTTTTTAGTTTGTTCGTTAAGATCTTGCTTCAGTTTAGGATAGCTTAACTTAGTCCTGAGATGGTTTTAGGCTAATAGTTTTAGATTTAAGTCTTTGGTTAGTTATAGGCTATATCTTGCTCCCCCCCCTTCCCCTTTGAGTGCAGAGCCCTTTAAGCTAGGGCCACAAACACTTTAAAAAGATTTTATTTGAACTTTGAGTTTGTATTTATTACAAAGTCAAATATTGTCGATATGTCGATTTTATGTAAGCCAGGATCACTTGTAAGCCATTTAGTCTACGTGAATATTATGGCTTACGTAATAAACAACATAATGACACTTTAATTACATATACAACATTTTAACAAGGTATAAAATCATACACAAAGTGTTGAAGGATGGTTGTTGTCTAAAACTGCACTCCACTGATTAAATGCTAACTATACTTCATATTGACAATAATTACGCGCTTTGTTAAAGTCAAAACAACAAATTTGCTTAGTATCTGGATGACCTATTTAGGTTTACTTGAGTTTTGTGGACGCCTGGATGGCGGTATACAGAAAAATTCTATTCTTTGTTGTATCTTATAATAAGATTAAAGATGTCATAAAATGGAAGCTCTTTAAGAAGGGTTAAACATTTTCGCAAGAGGTCTAAATGTTTTTCTGTCTTTTTGTTTAAATTAACAAGAGTTATTATTGGATGATATTTAACATATTCTGCAACTGATTCCATTTTTTTTCACTTGCCTCCAAATTCACCCCAACTTCTTACTGAGTGTTCTTATAAACAAACCAATTGTAATAATCAAAAATAGCTAAGATATAAAAACTTAAAAATACACACATAATAAGTATATTTAACAAGGGTAGAATTATGTCAATAAGTATCACAGCTAAAATTTTTTATTATGCTAAAAAATTAAAATATTAGAAAATATAAAAATATATTTGAAAGGTTTTGTGTTTTTTTATCCAAATAATATATTCATGATTTAAACAGCTGCTATTTAAATAACTATGTCCTTTTTCTCAACAATTAATTTTTTGTTCTTCGCTACTTTTGGATGTGGTCATCCTTGTTTTTAATATTTATGACTATAAGATAAACTAGTTGCTCGCCCCCTAGGCTCTAGGGAAGGTCGAGGAAGGTTAGTAAGTAAAGTAGCCCAAAACCACCCGAAGATATATATTAATCTTCTCTAAAAGAGAAAGCTTCCTTTAAAAGCGCAAACCAATGACTGTAGCCTAAACTTAATTGTGATGAATTTTGCTGAAACAAATTTAAGCTTAAAAGAAAGACATCCATTTTTTCATATCTTGTAAGTATTCTGTAGAAAATATTATTTTATGTATAATATAAACATAAGAATTGTTCAAAAATTGCACTTTTTGAATTTCGGTTATTATATATTTCCGACGATTAAGTCCAAAAGTAAACTGTAAAAAATAATTAAGAAACTTCAAAATCTATTTTTATTAAAAATCACTAAACCTTTCTTGTTTTTATATGAAAATAAGAAGAAGAGGCTGTATTAAGTTTATCATTACAGTTAACCACTGGACCTATATGGTTCTCCTTCACAGGCTACCTTCTCATAGGTTCTGGTAAGGTTTATAACTATTTTGGGGAAGCGTACCACCACTCTCCCATGAAAATTTGCCCCTACAAAAAAATATCCTCTTCCCTCAAATATTTTTTAATTGCAATTTAAATTAGGGGGGTCGACTTTCCCTTCCCCCCTCCACTCACGGGCCATAATTGCCTCTAGGGGCGTAGCCGATAGTTGAAAAATAAAAGATTTCTTGTGAAGTTCCTTTTTAAAATCTAACAAATTTTGAAACCGTCTAATATCTGATACACATGTCTAAAAATTTCATCCATTTATTTTTCCCAGTTTTTTCGAGAATTTGAGGTTTCCGTGGCCACAAATTGAGTTACTCATTTTTTGACATAAATTGTTACAAAGAGGATTAAAACTTTGTCCAGGGATCGGCAGTTGCATATTTGATGAAAAACTAAAAATATCCAATATGGAACCCTTATTTACTACTTGTCGTTTTAGTAGCGAAGTCACTCTACAATTCCTAATGTACGTCTGTATGTCTGTTTGAGTGTCTGAAACGTATTTTCCTGGCTGGCTATTATAGATATAGTTTTTACTAAATTCTCTTAGCAAATTTGCACCAATTAAATATATGACTTACTTGTACCGTTAATCTGTTGGGGTTGGCTACAGTAGACATTGGGCCCTTACAATAAAGTTTCATTATTTTCTTTTTATTATTTAACCCGTATTTTATTATGAACATCTGCTTTATAAATCACTTTGTCCGTTTGTTCATCCATGATTTTATTTGTGGTTTGCTACATGTTGATGTTGCCATCCTTATTTTCACATTGACTCAATAATTTTCTTCCTAAACATTTTTGATGTTATCATATTAAAATAGAACAGCTTAATATGGAAGATATATGTTTCTAACAGTAATGCATAATGTCAATTATGATGTTAACATAAATATTATTTTTATTCGGTCATATAACCATGAGCTTTTTATTTCCTAAATAGCCAAAAAAAAATACAAAAGACGAAATACCAAGTATTAAAAAAAATAATAAATAATGCTTCTTTTTAGGTTAGTGCTAGTGATCCATAAGGGTTTAGTTCTCCGTGAAAACTATAAAAAAAAACTATTTAAAAAAAAATTCTAAATGATTGATGAACATTTGCAACTGTCGATCCCTTAAATCATATTTATGTCCTGCCATCTTTAATTTAATTTAAATTAATCTACTTATATTCGCAGTGAGGCTACTATATGATTTTAAAATCTTTTTTACTAGTTTTTGTGTGCTGTACTCATATCATCTAAAAGGTCCTATCTTATTGGGCCAAAGGTTGCATTTTCATTAACTAATTAGAGATCCTTTGCTTTGAACTTAGAAACCTTACTACTTTATTTCATAGAAAGGACTGTAAATTTTGTATTTTCTTCTTAATAAGGGACTATTAATAGGCTGCCGTATGAGAAAGACTGCTTGCTATACAATCTCCTCTATTCAATTATATATTAAAACCAACAAGGATGACAACATCCATAAGTAGCGAAGCACAAAAAATACGTACAAGTAGATTTAAAGTGTAAGAATAGATTTATTGAAGAAAATAAACACGACACCTTGTTTTATTTTGTATGATTAAGACGGTTAAAGTAAATTACATGCTAGATGCACATAACAATGTGAAAAAATATTTTGAAACTGTTAATGCAAAAAAAGT
>LS056967.1:0-11502 GCA_900241095.1 Acartia tonsa
AAATTAATTTTTAAATCCCCTCAAAAAAGTTTATTGGGGACTTAATTCAAATTTAGGCTCTGCAGTTTAATTCTACTAGTGTCATAGTATATTTTTGATATATGTTTTAAAAATAGGTTAAAAACAGTTTAATATCATTATTTTATTTCAAACCATGGAAAAAAGGTTTAATTATCGAAAGTAAGGGGAATATTGGAAAGGTGACTCGAGGGAAAACTTACAATGAGGGGTTTTAGGAAAACTGTATACTTTAAAATCACTCTTTACTTATACACTAACAGTTGTGTAACCCTTCTGTGATGTATATAGTTTGGAAAGTTTCCTCAATTGGCGAGTCTGTCAAGTAATCATTAAGACATATCAACTTCAAGTATTCCAATAACACAATACTTAAAGTTTGTTCCATAACCTTGGCTTTATAGGTATACGGCAAAAAATCGATTTTGTTTAAGATTAATTTAGTTATGAATTCTTTTTTAATTGAGAGTAAGAATATCATTCTCTAATTCATTATACCTCTAAAAATTCTCTCGACATGCTGAACAATCAATGTTTTCTTTCGACTATGTTACTACAAATTGAAGTGACCATGGCTGACTTATTATTGACATGGCGATACCTTCAGATTTGTTTTTATATAGGTATAATGTAAATTTTAACTCTAACAGACAAATATCATTTTTTCTACCTGGTTGTAGAGTAAGATGCTCATTGAACACACTGGTACATATACAGTACTGCAACTGACTTTGAATAATAGTTTTGGTTTAATAAATGACAACTTAAAATATTGTATTGTTCTCCAAACAAGTTGGGGTTGGAGGGGAGGGAGAGGGAGGCGTGTGCTAATAGGGATGGGTAATGTATATATGTTACACAACAAGAATAAATTTGTAGATAACCAGTGCAGCAACAATTATCTGATATTATTTCACAATTAACAAAAATTTGACTATTATAGAAATTCTTTTACCATATTAGATTTTTATAAAATTTAATGTTTCAATTCAAAATATTAAACATAGCTACTGCAAGCGTTTGAATTAAAGACTATATTATAATTAATCATGAAGTGACGGACGTACAGAAATGCGCTGATTATAGCGTAGCTTCGCTACTAATAAATATGCATGAAAGTTGATTACGTATTGACTAATTCGGTGACAGCTTATTTTCATATTGTAAATCATAATATGTTTGTAGTTATATGCACTTTATAGGGCTGAAAATAAGTTCCTTCGCCCTAGCATTTAGAGACTGTGTATTCTGAGGGTGGGGTGCAAAAAATAGTCTGAAACCGGTAATAATGATAGGATACCTTAAAATGGAAATTTCAATCAGTTCAGTGGTTAGCTTAACTTACAATCAAAAAACCTTACTTCTTTTTATATAAGTGTTTTTAGAAAATGATTATATTTACATATTTATTCTAAATCTATAATGTTTCTATTGTAAGGACATTATTAACACAAAGAATTCTCATTGTTGGCTAATCAAATCTTTATTGAAAGAAGGAAGTTAGGTTGGGTTAAAGAATACCTTTAATTTCTATATTAACTCGAGGGATTAGGTTCTAAATACCCTTTTATTGAGCTGTGATACAGATATAAAAATTGATTATAAGAACAGCATTTAGAATCTGTAGGGGATATAAAAAGTTAAGGAGCCCTTGAAAATTGTATATCTCCCTTTTTCATCAATTTAACTGCATATTCTCTTATATGCGGGCTATATTTCATATTTGCTTTCAAGGAATTAATGATAGGACAATGTAAGATAGATTTATCTTTAATGGTTAGAAAATTGGAGGGGTGTTTTCCTAATAAGCTTCACTGAAAAGGAGAACCATTCCGGTTTAGTGGTTAGCGATATCTAAAGCTATAGACACACATATAGACAGAGAGACATCCTGTTACTTTTAAATAAGGATTATCATTACTGAACAGAACTAGACACGTGCGAGGGAATGGAGCTTAAAAAAAAACTTTTACATAATCTTTTCATGAAGTATGTTCAGTACGTAGAAAACATTTTTGTAGTTAAAATAAATAAAAAACATTAAAGGGTAAAAATCCCGAAGAAAAAAGCTATTTTACCTTAAATTATCCGCCAATAAATTTCAGACAAAATGTTATCATTTAAAGCATCTTATTGTATCTATAATGGTGACAATAAAGTTTTTCTCTGGATGTTATATCCCTACCTAAGGCTAGTAAGAAGGGTAAAGCAGTGGGAAGCCCTCATCGTATTAATATTATGTTATTGATTTTTATTTTATTTTAACTTAGTATGCATCGTACTCTGTAAAGGGATAGTATTTTATTTGGATTTATTTTGAATATGGATGGACGTTTGTCCGACTGACAGAATATATTAAAAGGCTAGGCTCTCCATAAGTTAAACCTTAATCATGTTTAACAAAAACTAATAGTAATTTTTTTCGCTATTTTGAATATTTTTTTAAAAACTCTTTTATTATATAACTTCTAAATGCATAAAAATTAGAATCTACTTTTAACTATTATATAAAGATGTACTGGTTATATAAACATGTATTTATAAGTTTAAAACGTTTTTATACAGTTTCTTAAAATATTTCTTAATCATCTATTCTAATATCATTGCTATGTTAAGGTCAAAAATACTCAAATTTTCATTAATAAAATATTTGTTTGAAAAAGCATATTATTTTATATGAATCTTTTGCAATTTTTTTCAATGCATTTGAAGAAATAGCTGAAGCAAATTTAAGTGGCTAAGTTGAAAATGGTCCCGATTAAAAAAAGGGTAAAAAAATTTCACTAAAATTTCTTATCTCTAAATATATAGTAGATTCTAGATTTTTTAATTTGACCTTTTCCAAAATTGGGGTTATCCTGTAGTTTCTGAACTGTGTAATGATGGTCATTTTACCAATTTCCACACGATTTGTTGTAATTATATATTTATATGTCGAAAGTTGCATCAAAATGGATGAGTTTTTAATCAAACATGATCATTTTTATTTTGTTATATAAAACTTTTTTATAATACAGCTTTACGCAGATATTAAAATGAAAAATTTTAATATCAAAACCAGTTTTGTTAGCTTTAAGATGCCGAAGGACCAACCAAAAAACTGATTTTATTATTTTAAATTAACATTAGTGGAAAATTGTCTGTAATACAAAACTATACAAGATTTTTCAGTATGGCTGACAACTGGTTCTAATCCAGTGAATACAAATTGATTTCAGAGTCTTATGGAATAAATAGTTTTGGTTTAAAACTATTAGAAATTTAAAAACTGGCCTATTTTCAACCATTCCTTATATGCAAACACACACAAATACACATTTAAGCTTTTTTACTGCTATGCATTCCCAATGACAAAAGTGCATTTTAAACCCCACGCACTGGGAAAAATGCGCATTAGCATAAAAAAATCTTCCAAAATAGCCAATCTTCAATAAAAAAATAAAATGTATAATTTTGAACTGACCCAATAATCAAATTAATGCAGGACTTTGTTTATGATATCTTTATCAGAATAGCATGAAACTGAATTAAACTACAAATGGTTTCAGATTCAGCTGTTTGCAGTTTTAAAGGAACATCTTATAAAAGTAGAAAATTTACGATGATGAATAGAGTGATCATTTGTAAAGGATGCAAAGATAAAGTGGATTTTAATCATTTCTAAGATTTTCATTTTTGCAGATTTCTTTAACTCATAGAATGCACTTAAAGAATTATTTATTGATATAAAGTTTAAAAAACAATTATAAATATGATACATTTTAACGTCCAAATAGGTTATAAACTATAAAAGTTTAGAAAATTTTATTTTTAAGTAAAAAATCTATGTAAATTAAAAAAGGAAATCCCCCAAAAATTGAAAAGCAAACTTAATTTAAAATTTGTGAGAAAATTTTAAAAATGGTATCTATTGGGATAGGAAAGGGGGGGGGGATATATAAAAGAAAGATATATGTACCAGTAGCTAACTTTAGACAGGTCTGGCCTAAGGCTTATGAATAACTATAGAACCAATATACTCTGTATAGATATAACCAACATTAATTAGATATATATACTCAGACATTTATTACATAAAACAGGGGTTAATATTCTTTTTGTATGTCTTTAAAAAAAAGTATATTAAGTTCTTTATCATATTTGTTTTTAAAAATTTTCTTTAAACAATTTATAGGAAAATTATGAAGAATGTTATACCTGAATTAAAAGTAATTATTGCTTAGAATTGATTACCAAATCTCATTTCATTTATTTTTTGCTGCCCAAACTCTTACTTTTTTCCAATATAAAATGAAAGTGAACCTTGTTTTTAATTTTATGCTTTTAATTTGGAAAGCTGTAATTATAAACAACACATTTTAACTAAATTGTTATTGGATTTATTTCTTTTTTTGGCCTTGAAATAAATGTCTTGCTGTTTTTGTTTTTATATTTGATTCATTAATAACTCTAAGTAGATTAATCCATTTATCTAAAAGATCTCCAATAAAAATCTAAAAATTTTCACCTACTTTAATTAATACCCATAAAATTATATTACATTTGTTCGGATGTCTTTTTTTCTAGTTAATAAAAACATCCCCCATTTAATTTTTACTCCCCCAAATAAAATGTAATTTAATGTTTGCAGGGATATAGGCTTGGATAAAAATCAATAATTTTTTTGCAAATTTTCAACCTATCCTTCAATTATGTCAAGCATTATTATCAAGCAATTATGTCAGGAATGGTGTGGAGAGTTAGATTTATCTGCAATTAACCTTTCCTTGCATCCATGATAATTGTAATAAGATTTTGAGTAAGCAGAACGAGATTAGTTTAATAATAGTTTGGTAGGGCAGAGCAGAGCAGGTGCTAATTAGTTTTCCTGGCTTCTTCACAAATAAATCAAAACAAAACAAGTCTCCTTGAGAACATTTTTACTATAGCTAGCCAAGGAGAGAAAGTAGATTACATTTTTTATCTATAAAAATATTCTTTCAATGGTACTTTTATATAACTTTTATAGATCTTATTTTTAAGTAAATCTTATTGAACAAACAAAATCATTTACCCTGGGAAATTTTCTGCATCTAATTTATAACTTTCTTGGCTGTCAAGATCTCCATTAGCATTAACTGTTTCATTTTCACAGCAGCAATGCTCTACTTTAGATTCAATTGTTTTGGCCAATGTATCAATTTCTGCCCTGTCATGGAAGGGCCTCTCTCTCTCTATCTCTCTCTCACTCATTCATAAATTTTAAGTGATTATGCATACTACTAGGGCCGGGGGAGTGAGTGAAAGAGAATAAAGATTGAAGACAAGAGGCATCTGAGATGAAGGTTTTAGATATTATCATTAATGATGTGCTGACTACTGACTTAATTTATGTTAATGTTAAAATGTTCACACTTATATTCTACATCTTATTAATTTTAGAAACAAGTAGTAAAATCTGCAAGCCTTAAATAAGAGGTTATTTAAATACATGAAGAAAATAAAAACAAATTTCTAACACAACCCTAAATTTTAATGGCCAAAAGATTTAGTATGTACATATAACCAATGTGTAAAGACAGTAGCAACCATTTTTAGCAGTCAGATCTCTTTTAATTTACTTTTGGACGTGCAATATATTAGCCTCCCAGTGGGGGGTACAAGTCCTGGTCATATACAGTTGGTAGTGAGGCACAAAAGTGGAAGGATGTGAAAGTAGCAAAGGGGTGCTTCAGGGCTCAATACTTGGGGTCTATTTAATTCTCTCCTTTCTTTCTTTCTTTCTTTAAGTCAGGGTGATGGATACACAATCATTAAGGTCTTTATAGAGTTCATTGTTGAATCTTTTCAACTGCTTATTGTTGAATATAATTGTGGCAATTATCAGACATTTGTTTCTGTAATTTTCTGTTTTATTCGATTATATAAAAGTAAAATGTACAGTAGAAAAATGTTGTCTGCTGACAGATGATTTGTTGCCTAATTTTCCAGTTCTAGACCTTTTTTTCTTATTTTTTTGTGCTCCAGTTTCCTTGAAAATGGCATTACAGCATACACTGCAAATGGTTCTGTTATCTTGTAACCATCTCCACACTTATTTTCTTCAATTCTCATGTAGTTGTTGAATTTTTCAAGTGCTTCTCATATTACGCATCTCACCACCAACCATGATGATACCATCATTATCACACTTGATTAGGTCATCCTCTTTGGTTAATTATCAATTAACTGAATCTATTAAAGAAGTGATTACTTTATCTATAGGTCCAATTTTATTAATAGCCATATAGATTATGTTGAAGGGCAAAATATACAGCCTTGCTGTGTCAATTTTTAATGGGATATAACCACATAATTTTTAAGAAAAATCTTTAGACATGATCAGATTGATTTTTATCATTTAATATTTGTTGACAACAAAGCATAGATAAACAAAATGTATTCTGAAATATATTATCAATTTCTATTTTGTGTATAATTACCCTGTGTAGGATTGGTGAATCTTTTTTCCTACACTTGTGTTTTTAGCCCCATGGTGGTTGTGTATGGTTGTGTGAATAGAACTCTCAGCAGCCATCCTACCATCGCTTTCAAGGTTATCAGTACAAGTTGTCATTTAAATGTAATACCTAAATTTTCTAAAAAATATTAGATAAGTTTAATCAATCAACAATCTTAGAACATTTACTATTAACTTTACAAAATGCATTCTAATAAAAAAAATGTAAAGAGTTTACCGGGATTCAAAATCTTGAATCATCCAGGAGCAGAAGAGAGGACCCCCTGGTAGGCAATGGTTGTCCCCAGTACATTCAACACCCCCTGGTGGGCAAACACTAACTAATTTATTTCTTTTAGCCCCGTTTTTAACTCTTACACTTCATAAACTCTGCTTGGAATAAATTGATTTCTTAATAATAATTAACAGCTTCAATTCAAAAACTACCCATTCTTTAATTAACAATTAAAGTGCTTGAAAATTTTATGTATGTCAACCTACTGACTTTAACATTATGAGATGATAAAAAAACATGTTGAAATTAATCGTTTTAGTGCTATTGTCTGCCACTGTTTACAGCTGTAAATAGAATTAATCTTGCGCAGATAATCAGTAAAGAGAACCTAAAGTTATATAGAGACCATTTTTTGTCTACTTTTAAACTTTTTTTCAACTAGACTTAATTGACTTTTTTTTACAACAAGTTTCAAAGCAATTGTAATATATATGTTTTCTACAGTTTCTTTGGTATATGTTTTAGATATTAATACTTTTGAAAGTAAATCTTGTATTTTTACAATTGGTTACCTTGTTAACTATCATGACATTGCTCAAATTTACTGATTCAAAAATCCATCCATCAAGGCAGAGTTTTTAAAAGTTATAAGATACAAAATATTTATTTTAATAAGTTTTAATAAAATTTTAATTTTTTAGGTATGTTTATCACATTTGGTTGCAAAGAATTTTCAATTAAAAAGGTAAAATAGATAAATTAATGTTAAAAACATTATATTCTGCGGTTTTGTTAATTAAGTTATTCAATTATGTTCTTTATGTATACTAGTTGTATGGTGTTGTATACTCTTTTGTCAAAATTTTCACTTGTCATCCGATATTCAGTCGCGCACAGATGCCGCATATTTTTGTGAAGCTGAATTTGGCGCGCAAAAAGCATTTACAGTAGCTGCCTCCTCATGTTTGTTAAGATGGCTAATTTTGGTTGTAATCATGAGCCAGACTTTTTGTTGGCAGGGAGTAGGATAGAGCAATGGAAGAAAAAAGGTGTGTAAAAATAGAATTGGTCACTGTATTTATTTTTTAGGCGCCATCTCCCTCCCTTTTTCGTATTGCATTATCTTTCATGTTTAAAGAAACTAAAATATATGAAATTTTTTATCTTACTTCCTCTTCTTTAATTTCTCTTTTTTGTCACTTGAAAAAAAAAGATATTTATTCCAAAAAAGAAAATCTGTAGGGATATGACAATGAAGATAAGTCTACCTCTCAACTTTCCAAATTTTTACTTAATTCTCTCTTTTGAATCTATTATTTTTATCAGGGAGGGGGGAGACAATGGGCTGTTTATTACACTAGTCCCCAAAGTTTTATGATAACGTTTTATTATTCTTTGGCTTAACAACTTTGGGAACTTTTATTGAATTTTGATTAGTTGGTTTATCAAGTTGGGTGTCCAAAGGTTTCAACCACTAATTGCAATATACAGAAGGGATAATATTGTGTATCAACATTGGGGATGTGCAGCAATTCATCGGCCATTGTCTGATCCCTTTAGATCCTTGAATGTTCATAGATTAAAATTCAACATTAATAATAATTATTCAGAATACATTTCCCTGTATTATCCTTTAGTATGGAATCTATGAGATATTTTGTAATAAATTTAAGAGAAAGATATGAAATCATGAAATTTCATGTTAGTTTTTCTGTGAGTGTGAGAGGAAGGGGTGGCAGTCATGTCATCACATTGCCCCTAAACGGATGGTCAAGGAACCGGGTTTTTAATCCAACTTTATTTCCCATTTTTTTTGTCTTCATCAATGTCTTTATTGTCCCTTTTTCCTTGCATAATCTATAGTAAAATTGATTTACCCTCAAAATCTTCAATGCGTACATAAAATTTGGTTATCTAGGTGTCTTGAATTCAACTTTTTTCTTTAATCTTTGAAATCAATTTAAGATTTTTAAAAATGTTTTAAAAACTGGTTTCTTATACCATGTCATTCTTTACTTGATTTGTGGACATTCTGTGAGAATAAACATGAACCAAGATGTTTTATAATTATATATTTTCACAATATTTAAAAATATTTTTTTTATTCTCGCCAGAAGAACAATTAAAGCATTATTTCACAATTAACCATTAGTTAATTTATGTATTATTATGTTAACATGAAAATTTGGTTTGGATTTCCATTGTTTTCGGCTTGTCTTTTTAACAAATGGTTTGCTTTCAACTTTTCTATCTACCTATTTCTATTTAGAATATTTTAAAAAGGTAGTTTGGAGGATTTTTTCAATTCTATCTCGCGGATTTTTTAAAATTAATTTATCTAGTTGTTTTGTTTGATTTGAATTCCTTGTATTGTCACTATAAAGTAAAACAACAGAATTAAATTGGCAGATAGGATGAAATTTCTTGGCTGGCTTGTGATATTATTGCTGCTTCTAATTGTAATTTATATTGCAGTTTCATTGTGTAATATGTGGGAAAGGAGTTATTCGATACTGTGTAGTTTTAATAAACAAAAATATACTTAATTTAAAAAAAAAATAATATCCTGAAAGATCCCTAAATCTATATCTAAGGGTAAAATATATTAATTACAGAAAAAAATTATTTCTTCTTTCACTCATACCTATGATTTAACCAACTTAACCCACCTATTCTTAATTTAATAAAAAAGTGTTTCCAGCCCTATCCCTCTGGATTAGTACCCCTGCGGGAACCATTAAAATCCTTATTTAATTAACCTAAAAGAAACAAAAAAAAACATTTAAGTAGCTTGTCAATTTGCATCAAGTGAAACCAACATTATTTTTGATATTACTTAAATTTATTTTTAAATCAAAACTTTTCTCCAATTAACCTCTCCCTGTTGTCCCTGTGTAATGGATTGGAGTGTAAAACAATTAAAGTTTTTACAATGTCGCACGTGAGCTCACAGTAACAAAAATTCACACGTACATAACATTTCTAAACTTGCGCTTTTATATAAATTGTTGATAAAATGTCCATAGAAAGCGCAGCAATAATGTTAAATTGACATAAGTATTACTATTAGAAACCTCTATCGACAATACAACTTTAATCTTTCATAAATTAGATAACATACTTACAAGTGAAATCATTCTTAACTAACTTTGAGTAACGTACATACGACGGAAAAACAAACTCTAAGTATATAGTAGCTGCGCTAATTGTAAATATGAACATATATAATATATTATTTATATTTATATACTTATCTAATGGTTTCTTTGGTTATGTTTTGAAAAATTAACATTTGTTATTATAAATACTTGAAGAAATCATAATAAACTCATGAAATATGCTTCTTTAATTATTCTAAAATAAAATAAAAATGTACTAAAAAGAGTCAGAGACATAATTTGATGACCACTAACGCCATATGACACATTTGATCATCAAAATGAAGATCTTAAGTTGAGTATTAGCTAAGTGCCTCTCTTAAGATATATCTGATCTAGGCCACGGGGAAGGGGAATAATATTAACCAATTTAATCAAATACAAACATGTTATATTAGCAATAAAAATCACCGAAAGACTTATCCTGTTCCTATTCTAAACCTTTTTTAACACAAATTTTAGAGAAAAAAAATCCTAGAAATACCATTTTAAAACTGACGGCTGCGCTCATAGAATCTAGGAGCTATGTATTAGATGAAGTAAGGAAAGTAGGGAAATAGATTAAAACCAACCAGTAAGACTCGATAGAATGGAGAACTCAATCGGTTCAGCATTCATCGAAATCTTAAGCTACAGACCAAAAAAATAGGATTGAAAAAAACCCCAATTTTATTTTATTTAGCAAATTGAAACAAACAGTAGATGTACTCTAATATTGCAAGAACAGCCATTAAAAAAGCCATCTGTATCTTTTCTAGTACTTTTTTGTTGTTGTTATTTTCTATAGACTTCATTTGTTAAATTGTGTGTGTGTGTGTATGTCTGTGTGTTTTTTGTGTAATATGTAGTGATAAAATCTTTTGATTTTTTGAAGTTCAAGTTTACTCAATTTTGTTGATTTCCTGTTGACAACTAGAAACTGATTTTACAGGCAAAAAACATTTTCAAAAAATTGTATTTGAGAGGAGGGGAAAAAACATTAGAAATTTTAGGGAAGGAAAGGGGGTGTGTTATGAAAGCATTAATATATATATAGAAGAGTAATCTTTAAAACGATTAGATTGTATACGATTTTAACATTTTATTCTAAATGGTGATTTGGAGTATCATCATTGGGAATGTACAACAAATTAATGTCCATTTTCTTATCCCTTTAAATATCTGCTTTATTTGTCCTTTTCTATCATCTATTTTCTAGAAAATTTATCCCTTCCCCCCTGGCTGGCCTATACTAAGGGGATTTTGGCTTGCGGGGGCTTGTATTGTGGTTTTTAAATCTCTTACACGCTGGATTAACTTTTTTATATACCTTTCAATATCTAACCCCCCACCCCACCATAACAGTCGTAGAAGCGAAGCTTTTATATAGCCAGACTATTCCTGTAAGTACGTCCACTTTAATTTCATTTGCTTTATTGATTGCTTCACTTCAAATAAATTGTCATTCTTATATTTTTCTTTTTTCCAATACATAATGTATTTTAGCTGTACTTCTTATGCACATTTTTATCCTTGTTATTTAAACCCAGCTACGAACTCGGGGCGGGGGGGGGGGGGGGGGGGGGGGGGGGGGGGGGGGGGGGGGGGGGGGGGGGGGGGGGGGGGGGGGGGGG
>LS056968.1:0-11498 GCA_900241095.1 Acartia tonsa
TTTGGAACAATACGCTTGTTGATTATGCAATACGTGGGCGCCCCGGGGAATAGGGCAAAAAAAACGGTTTTAAAACCCCCCCCCCCCCCAAAAAGAATTTTAACGTAAAATTTTCTCTTGGTAGCTTTAATAAGGTTTGGTAGAGAGAGAAACAACCTAGTTGTCTGCTTCCCAAGGTTTCCAATTTTAAGGGGCATGTGATCCCCCCCCCCGGGGGGGGTTTTTTTGGGGTTTGCCGGGGGGGTTTTGAGGGGGGTGCAATACCATTTAATTTTACCAGGGGGTGGATTCACCCCCTTTCTGAACGCTTCAGATTCGTACAGACATGTTTAAATTATTGTTATTAGATATTTACACTTTCGTGAACAAAATATGCGCGCTAGGATTGATTAATAGAGTTAGTAAAGTGTTCCACCCCACCCGCCAAAAGTAGTTATAAATAATTATTATATAATGCAACTTAATATAGCAATTATATAAATTTCAATGGCAATAACAAGCTTAAATATATCTTGCTGATAAAGAATATACATTTTTTAAAGATAATAACTTTTTGTAAAGATTATTTTCTTGTCAACATGAAACCCTTATAAAGGCTCGCCAAATTAAAATCAATCTACATGACCCTTCATATATCGCAATAGCAAATAATAATTGGCGTACTCCTAGGAACGCCAAAGAGGAAAGTTATGCGTTGACACTATCAAAAGAAATCATCTACATATAATCACAGATAAGCAAAAATGTAAATTAGAGATTTATGAAAATGAGGTTCAGAAAAACACTTTATAAATATTTATTTTCATAAAACTAGCAGCTGGTCCACTAACATTTAGGAACTCTGCACAAAATGGAAAGTGAAAGCAATAAATAGCCTTAAACCATCCCATCTCTTGATTGAAACTATGTAGGATGGGTTGATTTCTAGCGAAACCACTTGTTCTGTTCAGACTAATTGAAAATATTTTGTGAAAATGTTTTACCTCCATATAAATCCTGGTAAATTACAATACATTGGAATGTGACAATATGCTTGGTTCTAAGAATATCCATTAACAATATATTTATATAATCACAGCTAAGGATAATAATATGAGACTGTGATTAAAATCACTAACAGAGAACAGTAAAATCCAGAGATAAAACAATGCCAGATAAATTGATGTACATCCCCAATGATCTTACACAAATTTACCCCTTTAGTAGATTAGAATTAGTGGTTAAAACGTTTTGACAATTAAATTAATGAACCAACCAATTAAAATTCAATAAAAGTCACTAAAGTTGTTAAGCCAACTAATAAGAAAAGGTTATCATAAACTTTAGGGACTAAACAGCAAATTTGTCTCCTCCCTTCATGTTTAATTTATGTAATAGACTTTCAGGTTATTCTAAAATCAGGCAAATTTAGAATGGAACTAATTGTTTGTGAAAATAATTAAAGTTACCATCTGTGTCAAAGACGTCTAAGCGTTTTATATTTTTGAGAGGTGGGTAAAAAATCTTAGAAGCTCCTTTTTTGAGAGGTGGGAAAGGGTGGTAACACGGGGGTATCTGATACGTTTTTAAAATGATGTTGGTTGCTAATGGGCGTCATTAAAAAAAATAACGGAAAGTTAAAATTTATAAAGAAACAATGATACTAAAAAAATATTGAAATGCCAATAATTGTATTATGTATCCCTATATTATGGAAGGTATGTAGATAAGCCGATGTCATCTAAATAAACTTTCTTTCACTCAATTTTCTCTAGGTGTTCATTCACTTCCGTACATCATCCCAACCGCATAGTGTTGCATACTCGCAGATATGAACAAAAAATGAGATGGTGTGTTTAATTATAAGAACAAAGCAATGATATCTGTGTGAAAGTCATTGCACACCTTTACTCTAATGTGATTACAAATATAATTTTGATAGATTTACAGCACACGAGGAAGCGTGTTTAGGTATAAATCCTATTGTAATTATAAGCTAACATAGAACTTTTAAAATCAGCGTTTGACTTTCAGAAATTCCTGCATTTGTCAAAAATGGTTTTGGGTGATTGGTCTTGTACAGTACAAATTTGATTTATCAAAATGAGTGCAATTTAAGAACAAAACCATATATTAAAGTAACCTTAAATTTTGATAAAAATGTTACCCATTAGGTAATTTAAACGAATGACCGAACGAGGGTAAAAACTTTGATGAGTCTTATTTACAGCCCATTGTCTCCTCTCCATTTGAACCTATCCAATAGCTACCACGTAGCCAGATACAGTACAAAAATTAAAACCATTTTCTATGCCCCTTGAATTCTCTTATTTGTTGAGAGTTATGAATGGCACCTAATTAAATTTGGTTATAGTTACTAACTAGCAGGGAAGGAATCAAAAGTTGACTCATTTTTTCAGGAACCCAGCCATAATTTTGTTTAGTCGTCGTATTTGCTGAAATATGCAGTTATAATGTCATCATTTATGTCGATAATATGGTAGTTATGACAACTTTTTTTTGATTGATATAATTTATGGATCATTTGAAAATGGTAAAACTTGTTTTGCTCCGTTGTAAAAAGACATGGTGGTCCTTGTATTACTTCTATTTCTATTAATTCTATTATTTAAATGAAAAACAAATATTTAACAATAAATGCTAATTTTTGTTTGGTGGCTATTTTGAGTCAGGGAGGGGAAACCATGCTGTAAATTAAACTGGTACCCAATGTTTTTATAAACTCTATCTCATTCGTAGGCCAAAAAACTCATATCAAATCTTGATTGGTTGTTTCAAACTAGCAATACCCATCTTACAAACAACCAATGATTTCATTCTAGATAAGTTGGGGGTTTGTTTATCATTTTTAAGAATGTCTTATCCTTAGGACCCCTGGCTGTTCTTCATTTAAAAGTTTATTTGTCTGTTTGTGATTTACATTTCTTAAGTTTGTTTGGTCAATCTTCATCTAAACACTTACCTACAATTAATAACATTAATCAAGTAATAAAATAAAATTTTAACTTTATGTTTTATTTACAAACAAAATAATCTTATCAAATATATTTTAAGCAAAAATTGTTAAAACAAAGTTTAATAATTAAATATTAAAAAGATATTTGATTACAGTCTGTTATAGAATTAGGGAAAGGGACAGCTATTAAGAAGAGTTTTGGCATTCACCCATCACCAGCCACCAGTAAGCCGATTTAAAAAAACGATCTTTACAAATTTTTTTTCTGCTGGATATCTAAACCATTTCCTAATATGACAATCCGGCTATTTAAAGCATGTAAGGGAATTGAAATTGGCGGATAATGCGCGGCTGCCGCACATTAACCACGAACTGATATAATGTTTCTATAATGAAACCTCCATCCTCCCTTATGACTTTACTTTACCCCCTCTCCTCCACTGAACATGGAGGAACGTATGACTCATAGCTGATGGCTAAAGTAGCATACTAAATTAAAAATTCCTATGTAACAATATCCACGTAATCAATATATCCATTATTTGGACAGACACTAATATAAATAGGATTCAAGTTGGATTCAAATAAAAGACTAATTATGTATTAGTCATTAGAAATGGATTAAAACTGATTATATGGAATACAGACGTATCAAGTAAATAATTAAAAAGCTGTGCTTAGCAAATGTTAGAATATCAAATAACATTTTAATATTTGATAATCTTTATAAATATTGGATAATAAGATATACTAATCAGTATAGTTACTATCTGCTAAGTAATTTAATACTTTTTAGGGTGTTCATTTATAGTAACAGTTTTATTTATAATTAGTAGATTTAATTTAAGGGTCGCCGCCAGAGAGAGACGGAGATTACACTAATCCCCAAAGCTTTATAATAATGTTTTCTTATTAGTTGGCTTTACAACTTTGGGGACATAAGTGGATTTTGATTGGTTGTTTCATTAAGTCGATGTTCAAACGTTTCAACCACTAATTTCAATCTACAGAAGGGATAATTTTGTATATTATGTTGGAGATATACATTATTCCTCGAACCTATTGACTGGACATCCTCACCTACAATTTATCTATACACTGCAAGTAAATAAGAAGCTCTTTATATTATCTATAAAAAAATGACGTCATGCAATACAAATGATCAATGATAGGCCAATACACAGACTAAATTACTAATAGCAGGCCAGTATACGTTTTTATTGACCAATGACGTTCTTTTTTACAAGCACTTTAAAAAGCTTTAGAAAAAAATCCACTGAGTAACCAGTAACTTTTTCCACCAACGAAAAGTTTTCAGTTTTATTAGGAGTAAAATCCTTTTACAATTTAATGCTAATCCCCACAGGAAACCTTCATTATCTTACTAACCCTGTGGGACAACATATTACCTAACAATAATAAACTTTAAGTAAAATTATTTGCTGTTTGTGTTAGCTTTTTGGTGGAACCGCCTTTTCTAGTTTGAATTTAATTAGACTTTATTTAAACTTTCAGAGAAAGGTATTTTTAAAAAAATCGCTGATACAAAAAACAACAACAGACATATATTAATATTTCTATAATTGTATGAAATTCTGCCTTGGGAGAAGAAAGGATTGATTATTTTTACCGTTGTACTTTTTTTTAAGAAGAGTGATCCCTGTTCTAAAAAGTTTTAATTATCTTAATAAATTATTCATTAGATATATTTAACTCTTTTGTTTTATACAAAGATTAAGCTATTAAATTAAACTTTTTTAGGGTGAAGCTTCAATGTATGTTTAAGCGTGTTAAAATCGTCCTATGGATTTTTTAAAAATGGATATAGAAAGAGCAGAAACTAATGATATTATTTCATCAAAAGCCAGTGCGCGTCCATTTATATTTTTTTCTAGCTTAATTGACATTATAGAATCGCTCCATTAACTTAAAACTGAACATTAACAGTTAAGGCTAGATGTTTCAAGCGTGGCAACTCTATGAGTGACAAATAGGTGCTTTAATACTAAGTATCTTTCAACTTTGGCAAGAAAGCTTCAATCCAAAATTGTTGTCAAAAGAGTCCTTTTCGTTCTTTTCAGCTTCGTTTTCATGGATCTTGGTGTTCTTGTTAGCTTTAAAACTTATATAGCAATAAAAATTATGAAATAGATAGATAGCAAAATTTAAAATTAAAATAAAAACAAACATTTAGAATTATAAATTATAAATACTTATTATCAAATTAAATATTCATTTTATTCAAAAACAAACTTAACATTATTAGAAATATAAATATTTGTTAAAAACTTTGAATTTATAATTTTTTTGAAAATCATTTTATAAATACACAGGGTAACTGTCTGTCTGTCTATATGGGGGTTAAAATACGCCTATATTTTTTCCCCAAGATATCATAATTATCAAAATTCCAAGGTAAATATCAGAATTTTTAAAAAAAATTCCTATCGATAACTAGCGGCTACCAAAATAGGTATAAACTTCCAGTACTTTTAAGAAACTACATCGTACAGGAGAATCATATCAGTTCATTGGCTAGAAAGATCCTTCGGTACAGACATCATGTTATTTTTATATGTATGGAATATGTCAGTTTCAGAAATGACAAACTATCTTCAAGCTCAAAAGGGTGCGTGTAGAATTAGATTAAAAGATGAAAAAATATCTATTTTTATATTTAAAAAATATTTGAAAAATATACAAACTCGTATTTTCAGAAAACATATTTTTCTAAAAAAAGTAAATTATTTGTAAAATTTATTGATTTACTGAAGCGAAAAAATATCCTGTCTATCATTGATTGTTGGACACAGAAAAATGTTCTGGAAAATAAACAATTCAATACATTTTTGAAAGTTAGTGTGTAAAAGTTTATTTTTTTTATTTGAATTGTAGGTTAAACTAGTACCCAAAGTTGTGTACACTCTTTGATTGGTTGGTACAAATTAGCAATGTCCAATTTGGTGGTGTAGAACATCATCATTGTATTGTATATTATCATAGTAGTAAGCCGACTAAACATAAAAAAGCCGCAATCGTAAGCTAGTTTTCTGAGTTTCTTCTTCACTTGATAAAAAAATGAATATTGCTTAGTTAGATTTTTTTTTATTTCTTTTTACATTTTTATCAAAACCACACACGAGCATTGTCTAATTTTGATATTAATATCCTAAGTATGTTTTTTTTCTGTAGCGGACAAATGTTTATTAGGATTCCTATCTACTTTTATTTTCCTGTCTCTCTATTAGACACCTTAAACATAGATTAACATATGTTATAGATTATTTTATTAAAGCAATTTTTGTGTTTTTATCAAGAAATAATATGTCTATTTGTAGTGAAGTAAAATTTAGAACTGAATAAGACATTTTCTTTAGATTGTCTATTTAATTTCAAACAAAATATGCATTAAAATTTTAAAATTCGCCAACAAACAATAGAGATAATGTCAACTAACATAGAAAACTTAAAGAGTAGATGATTATACATATTTATCATGAAACTATTAAAAAATTTTAATTTATCTTTGGAAAAGAAATTATTGAAGTGACAAAAAACATTGAATTTTCCCTGACAGACATCTAACCCGATACTTTTCATTCAAAATTGATTACCCTACACAAAATCTTTTAAATTCTACAACCCACCACCTTTATTTTTAAACATTTAAACTTTAAACATAAGAAGTATGTTGTGTAAAACAGTAAAGTTATTCTGTAAAAATCAAATAATTACACTAAATTATAAATTTTGAGAGCGATATATCAAAATAAAAAATCTTTGAATTATATTTTTTGTTTTATTTAGTTGTGCAGCTACTCTATAACTAGGGTCTATCATTACGTTTGTCCAGTCGTTTAACTGTTGTAAAACATTTGTAGATTGCTTCAAATATAATGAGTTATGAAACGAATTTAACTATGCATCTTGATTAAAACTTTCCTATAAGTTTCTGCAGTTTTTCTATATAAGTTGTTATCGTGTTATTGAAATGCTGCTTATTTAAGGTTTTTGCCATTTTTCTTTTGTTCTAAGGGATCTTAGGGATAAGACAATTGACGATAGTTCAAAACAAAACTACACATTCTGTGTATCAAAATTTATTTGAAATGTATGGACATCCAGGTTTGAAAAAAGTATCCAAAGTATTAAAGCAAACGAATGAGAGAACGTGTTAACTTTCGTTTCTAGTATGATTTACAGCCCAATGTTCCTTCCCTCCCCCTGTTCTGCAACGTATTTTTCCAATACTTTTTCTTATCTTTGTTTGAGGTGTTGAGCTTAACAAATCTCTAGTCGTCAAAACTTTAAATTGGAAATTCACATTTGAGCGCTTCTTCAAAACTGCATAACAAACCATCTCGTAAACTCAATATTACTCATTTATTATTATTTATTCTCAAAAAATGTTTCCTAGGACAAAAAGATATTATATTATTTATATAAAGCAAAACATCTCAATAATCAAGTCCTGAAAATATAAGTATGACCTTCAACATTATCCCGTGTTTAAGTAATTTTGCAACAAATTTAGATAAAATTTTGCTTAGACTTAATAAATAATATTTCTGACGCTCTAGTCTACAAGCATTATTCTACCGTCTAATTTTAGAGCTTAGCCTTTATGGATGTTTCAAAGAAGCTTAAACCAGTTTTTCCATCTTGAATATCTTACCTACAAAAAATCATTAATTATTTCACAAATTGTTAAAGAAGAGATTCTTAATAAGATAGAATATGTATAAATTCATCTACTTATAAAAACACTGCTATACATTTATATAATTTGTATTTTCCTACCATGGTTTTTTTCTCCTCCTTCAACCAACTCACCGGTCAAAATCTCCGCCTATTTATAACCATATCAAAAATTCTATTAACAAAAATTTGCCCCGCCCCCTGATCATTACAAACAAGGCCAACGATTATTCTCAACTCCTCCTCATAAAAAGTCATGTTTTAATTTGGACTTTAAGTTTTAAAATAATTTTAAATTTTTTTTTTAAATGAATTTATGCTTAATATCTTTAATCATATTTGCTGTTATCTAATGTCTCATACCTGTATTTTTTTAGACAAAATGAATTGAAAATATTGCTAAAATCGAAATATATATTAGTGTCTTAGAATAGTGTTTTTAAAAAAATATGTTGAAAAACCTATTTTAAAATATTTTCGTATCAGAATTAAAGTTAAAGCAATGGTATGAGTATATCAGTTTTAAAAAATCTCTGGCCTGAGAGAGGTGCCCTTAACTGATTAATTTTTTGGAAGGGTTATGGACGGACAGACAATGTGAATTATAAAGTAGCTTTGCTGCTAAAAACAACTTACATTTGACTGAGGGGTTTCAATCAAGGGGCTAGAAAAGCAGTCGTTAGTATTTATAAAACCAAAATTATTTATAACTGCAATGAATATTTAAATAGATAGTTTTCTATTATGTAATATTTGTAACAATAAGAATTACTAGAGAAAGATGCTATAAACCATCAAAACAAACATTTCCGTTACAGTCAACATTTAAAACAACCAAAAAATGTTTTAGCTCAAAAACATGTAATCTTATCTTATAAAGTAGTAAGGATTTTTGTGTGTTCGACAAGATCTTGCTAATTACTGAAATAATGAGTTTTCCATCTACGGGAAGCGTCACATTGGTCCCAGGATCGTTTCAGATTATTTTTTTTTTTAAAAAGTCTGACACTCGCTCTGAGCACGAGCCCCTAGATGCGCAGCTACTAGTCGAATATATTTTTGCATTTATGAGAAATTAATTAGAAAAAAAAACATTAAAAACAGCTGATGTCTTATTTACTTTCAGCAAAATAGTTGATGATTTAGTATCAATATTGCAATTTTCTGCTGAAATGAATAAACATTAATCATTCTTCAACCCACCCCCTTAAACTTTCAATATTTTAAATTTTACACTCCCCTCTCCTACCAACCCTTATGAAAAATTTCAATTTCCTTCTTTTCTATGCATCCATCCCCCCTTTTCCATCACCCAATTAATAAATAGAATATGCCAAATGTTTCTGTTATTTAGCAAATATTAATTCAGTAAATAATTGTTGTAAGAATAAAGGGAAGAGAGAGTGAAAGAGAAGCAGACTAAAAGTAAAAACAAAAGAATTAGAGAGAAAACTTGATATTTTAAAAAAAGAAATAGAAAGATAATGTGAGACAAAAAAAAGAGAGAGGAGAGGAAGGGATAATGCTGGCGAGATATATATATATATATATAGAGAGAGAAAAAAAGTAAGAGAGAAATGATAGATAGAAGTAAGAAAGATAAATAAAGAGAGAATGAGCATTGTTAAAAAACTGATTTTTACGTTTACGGAATCTTAATGACAAAACAAAAAATAAGAAATTTCAATTTTCTTTTATTTTTACGTGTTTATATGCACACCATATTTGCCAGGTGTGACATAGGTGGCCGTGGCTAGGCCGCAAACCATTATCCCCTGTGCCCCCCTCCCCCAACCCAGGAACTAATTCTATTGAATGAATCCAGTCCCACCCTCCCCCATAAAATTACATCCCTCTTGACAAAGGAAGAACTAAATAAACTCATTTTTGTCTTGCTTACTTTTACTTTCAATATGTAATAATAATAATATCATTTTATGTAAAAATCATGACATTAAAATTTCCCTAAAAATATGCAAATGTTATAAGGAAAACCACCAGTATTTTAAAAACTTCATAATATAATTAAATACTATTGAGTGATTAAATAATTTCATTGTTGTTTTCAAAATTTCTCCTGAAGCAAAACAGTTTATGCATATGACCATAAACCACATCTAAACAACAAAAATACAGGGAGACAGTTATGGACCTATAGAAGATAAATCAATAGTTCCCCCAAAATTTTTACATCTAAGATTCTTATTTTGTTCAATATGACAAATATTACAATATTACTTCTAATTCCAATTTTTTAGATTAAATTCTAATATGAGAAGCTAGAGCCTTTACGTCAATGTCTCCGGGAGAGTCACATAAAAGAATTAACTTATCATTTTTAATCTCAGACTAAGTAATTATTGTAAGATTGGTAAGGTCAAAATTAAGATCTGGTTGATTTTTTATTCGAGCTGATAACATTGATGAACAGCTATTTTACAACCCAGTAAAACTGAGACCAATCTTAAGAAATAATGTTTTTTCTTAAAATATTTTAATCTATGAATTGCTGTCATCCTTGTTGATACTTTAATTCGATAAAAAATGTTAAACCATAATTTATTAAACTTAAAATGTAGTCCAGCCCATTCTTAATTTTTAAATCCTTTTCTAATGCTTTATTCAATTAATCAACCAATTTAACCTTCCCTGTTGAAAATAATCTCTAAAAAACAAGGAAATAGTGCCATGAGTAGCGTAGCAACAGTTTAGATAAAAAAGAACAGTAATGTTTTATAGTCAAAGTAAAATATTTTTAATGGCCCAGAAACATTTATGTTTAAGTAGTTATTGTAATGACACATTAGATACATATATTTAAATAAAACACTCGAATAGAGTGTCGTACAGACCTTATTTATAGAGCAGCTGCGATCCTAAAAAGGCTTATCTAAATTAAATCCAAAAGATATGAATATCATTTTTCGCCAAAACATATTAATAGACTAAACCTGAGTTCTGAATAAAAAGTTAACAATAATAAATGATAGAGAAAGCTTAATAAATTATATGTTTGTGCATGGATAAGGTCAAGTTTTATAGAAACAAAAAGTAAAAAGTATTACTAATAGCAAGTCAGGTAAAGGGTTGCATCATTTTTATCACATCGTTAATGTTTTTATTGGAATTTATCTCCTTAAGTAACCAAGCTGTTTTTCAAAGTTTTTTTTCTTTCGATTAATAGACTATTTTTCGTCGAATCTTTCAATAAATTTTTATAGTCCAAATTACTGACCTAATTGGACGTGCGGACGGATTGATCCAAGAACATTAAGTAATAGTAAAGTAGCTGAGCTACTGAGAAATAATAATTGATTTCAATGAATTTACATACATTTTAATCTTTGTCTGAAATGTTCTACTATTTGTTAAAAGCGAAGCTTTTCTATAATTAGGGTCGGATAGCTTTTTTTCGTTAACTTAGGCATGTTAGAATTGTTCTATCGACTTCTAACTTTGCATGATGATTTCTGTAGTAGTTAGGTACAATTTAGAAAGCGTAGCAACTCTATAATCGTTACCATAATGTCCGTACGTCCATTTTAAACATGTTGATTTTTTAACTTTATTAACAACAATTTTTTATGGGATATAATCATCCGATTGATCTGATTTTTGGAGAACTGATTCCTATTACAATAAGGTACAATATTATAAGCGAAGCATCTCTATAATCAAGTCCTACAAATGTCAGTATGTCCTTAAACAGAATTCGGTTTTTAAGAAGTTCCGCAACAAATTTACGTATAATTTTGTCAAAACATATGTATTTATATTTTGTATATTTAGTTCTGACACTTCACAAGAGTTAATGTTCGTCTGTCATGCCGTTTCAGAGCTTCGC
>LS056969.1:0-11498 GCA_900241095.1 Acartia tonsa
AAGGTGTGTGTTTTAAGGCTTAAAAATAGTAGTAGAACGATAATATTCACTAAATATGTGTATTTCTTATTGAAAAGACCTAAAGACAATTTTTTTTTTAAAGTTAACATAGATTTTTATCGTTCTACTACTGTTTTAACTTATACCACATAACCTTTACGGATTTTACCCGAAACCTACCCCTCCCTTTGTTTAAGAAAATCAGGGATCTTAAGGGATAAGACAATTAGCGATAAATTGATGTATATCCTCAATGAAGATACACAATATTAACTTCATCTGTAGATTAAAGTTGTTGGATAAAAAGTTTCTAAACTACTAATTTTTACCAAGCAATCGTCCTTATAATAAAGTAACAGGATGTCTGTTTGTCTGTACCGAAGGATCTCGCTAACCACTGAACCCTTAACAGGGTAGCCTCTCATAGGTCCCGGGAAGGTTTATAACTATTTTGGGGGAGGGTACAACCACCCTCCCCAGAGAAATCGACAAAAATGTAAAAAAACGTCGCCCTGCGGACAAATTTGCTATTTTCTAAAAACATAACTAACACCATCTATCGCGAAAAAAATATTTTTGGTAAATAGCTGATTTTAAAATGGATTGAAAAGAAACAATTTTACTTGTCCCTAGAGGCCTCTAGGGGCGTAACCGCTAGTGATTTAATATAGTAATAAAAATTTTCATACAGACAATAAGATAATAAATTTGTATTAATCTTTGGGTATCACTTAAATGAAAGCTCCCAATGTCCCGTCCCTCCCTGAAGAAAACAGATTATATTTGTAAGTTGATGAACTGAATTTTAGTTTCCGAAAGTGTGCGTAGCTTCCGCGTCCTATCTTGATATTTGCTACTAGCTAAAAAAGCTTCAAACTTAAAAAATCAAAATTTGAAAAAATTAAATTTTTGAATGTATAATGTATAATCGTTTCTACATTAAATCGCTTTTCCATTTGACCGGAGTCGCTAAAAGTAGGGTCTGCAATAATTGGGTTATCTGCTGTACACTTTAGGAAACTAGGGCTCGAATAGGAAATCCATTTTCAGCTGATCTGTAAGTTGTATTACCTGCTCTAGGCTGTAAGTAAACACTGTTAATACAATATTACCAATAATTTTGTAGCTCAGCAATAACAAGCTAACATTAGTAGAAAAGACAAAAGGACATTTAACTGCAGTACAGTAATTATCCAGTCGTTACAATGACAAAACATGTAAAACAAATAATTGATAGTAATCTTATTTACAGACGAAGCCCAATCAGCACCACTTTTGCACAACTTTTGACGTCATATTCTCCATCTCTTTTTTAGGGGTTTTCTTTTTCACTTCTCCTCTCATCACCTTTATTTTATGACGTCACAGGAATCAAAAGTGGTGCAAAAGTGGGCTTCGTCTATTTACACATTACTTATGGATTAGATATTTTGTTTGTTTGTTAGTACTAGTATGTTTAAGCTTTTTATTATACAAGTAATACATTCTACGTGAATTTTAATGTTCTAAGTTTATGCCAATAAATTCCCCATATCCCTATATTGTTTGGAAACTTTCAGCTTTGTTCTATGCCCAAGATTTTGTTGTATGCCTGAAACTTTGACTTGGGATGGATACACAACTTTTATATATGTGTGTTCCTTCATCTCATACACACAAACACAGAAATAAGAAAAAGTAAATTAAAAAAATTTATTTTATTAGATATAATTATTTCTACTATGCATAATAGTAATTTTTTTGTCTTTAGCTAAAGATTTTGATAACTATTGAATATTTGAGGAAAACTTCATTTAGGTCCTAAGAAATTTAAACCTTGGTTTGGTTTCAGACTATTTTTCTGCTCTTTCATACCAAACCGAAGAACCCGTAGTGGCGCAGCCTTTAGTTCTAAATAATATGTACATATTTTTGTGTCCCAAGCTGTGCTTTTTTTCAAACTATTTTTGGTTTGAATTACATGCTTTAAATTATGATAAAAATATAAATAAAGATCTTCAAATGGATTTTTTCTGAGGATTTACTTGTTCCTTCATCCCCTTACTTACACTCAACCTTCAACTCTTGACTCAATATTTAGTTTAAAAGTGAATTTATTCAAGTTTTCAATGTGTTGTGTATAGTTGGTAATAGAGAGTTGAAAAATAGAGGGACGCTGGTGACAAGACCTGCAATGGCACAAACATAAATGTTATGAAAGCATGAAATGTGTATGTTTTTTTTTTAACAGGTTGAAATTCGAATAAAATTACAATGTGAATTACACAAGAAATATTGAAATTATATCATTAAATCTAGTAAACATTTCAGTTTGTGTCTTGTCTGAAAGAAAAGGTCATTGAAATTTTATTAGTGTAAATCTTTTCTATACTTCTATTAGGAGTATAGGCATGTGTATGCTTTCATTTTGTTGGCTCCACTGGGCGTGCCTAAAATGCTTACAAACTTACATTTTTGAGATAAAAATATTTAATGTACTATCTGCTACACCCCTAGAAGTCTCTATGGGCGAATAATGTTGGAGATACCCTCCCCCAAATTAGTTAAAAACCTTCCCTGGACCTATAAAAAGCTTCATTGTAAAGGAGAACCATTTAAGATCATCGAGATCCTTAGCTACAGACAAAGAAAACCTTACTTCTTTATATAGCAGGATAACTGTTATGAATTTTCTAATCAATGAATATAAGTAATATTTGCTAGTAACATTTATATCATCTAATCAGCTTTGGTATTTCACAGGACGGCAGGAATTAAAATCGTAATTTCAACCTCATGGGACTATTCTATCAGAATCGAAGTATGAACCATGGATATACTGTTTATTAAATACATAAATTATGACCCATGGTTGAGACTTTTCAAATATCATTTTAGGGTATTTATTACCCTTATCTTATAAGACGTCCTTAACATTTTATTGGCTAATCTAAGCATGGAATAATATGTCTAGAAAAAGAAAACAAATTTAATTTTTCCCCCCTTCACAGAATTTTTGTAATTCTGTGTTTGTAATTATCATCAACATGACAAATTGTTGTTGCCAAATTGCACCAATAAGTTCATAATTAATTCATAGAAAATAAGCATTATTTATTAGTCATACAAGGACAAATGTCTCTACAAGTAGCGCAGTCAGAAAGTATCTTTTTCTTTACACAGATAAACACACACACACACACACAAACACACACACATGCGAGCATTCAATCAAAGATATGAGCAGTTTTACAATGTGTTTTTTTTGTACCAAATATCTATCTTTTTAAAGCCTATATTTTAGTTGCAAAAGAAAATATTTCTAAAACTTTTCTCTTGACTTTATTTTGAAATGTAGAAAGTTATTAGTAGTGCTCGGCAGCCGCAGTTTTTAATAGGCCACAGCTGAAACTTTAGATGCCAGAAGGTTAACATTTTCTAGTCCTCGCAGCTCTGCATTGCTATTTCTTCAACTAATGAACCTTATCGCGACTAAAGAAAACAGCCATCTGTCGTAAACACATTTTAATAATTCTCAGCTAGCTGCAGCCTAGCTCCCCTTTTTTCAACATTTTCTTAATTTGTCGAGGACCCTTTTTTCTACTCCGTCGCAGTTGATACGCCAAATAATATTACGGCTGCATAGCCCTGGTTATTGAATTCTAAAAGTTTAATATGCAGTACGTGTGCATAATTGACATGTACTTGACATCTTTATGTTTCTCTTCCAACACAAATACAAAAGTTTAAACTTGTTAATAGCGCGAATTTGCAAATCTCAAGATGTTGGGGATAACTTACTTATATTTCACCATTAGCGTATAGGGTCTTTGAAACATTGAACGATTGTCAATTTTTGTTTTGATATATTTTTTTAAAGCGAAGCTTTTATATAATTAGGGTCGGCCCGTACATCCGACCGTACGTCCAAGACAGATAGCTTTTTTTGTTTGTTAATTTAGGCATGTTAGTAACTTAGAATTGTCCTATCGATTTCAAACTTTGCATGATGATTCCTGTAGTAGTTAGGTACGATTTAGAAAGCGTAGCAACTCTATAATCATTACCAGAATGTCCGTACGTTCATTTTAAACATGTTCATTTTTTTCCTTTTTTAACAACAAATTTTTATGTGATCTAATTATTCGATTTATTTGAATTTTGGTATACTGATTCCTTGGACAACAAAGTAAAATACTATAAGCAAAGCAATTCTATAATCAAGTCCTAAAATGTAAGTATGTCTATAAACATTATCCTGTATCAAGAAAGTTTTCAACAAATTTACTGACAATTTTGGATTACCATTCCAATATAATACCAAAGCTTCTCCAAATTTTTTTAATAAATTATGCCAGCCATTTATGAGATATTATTCCTCATACTTCATAGCATGTAAAATCATTTTTTAGATTCAAAATAAATAAGAAAAAATGCTAAAATATCTGTGAACCTACTTACATGTTTTTCTTCACCCCCCAAAAGAATACTTAATAACATAATATCCAATTTTGCAAAGTTATAAATAGTTGGACTTTCCTAAAGGATTGCTGCAAATACAGAAAGTAAGATGGAAGAAAGGAATGAAAAGGAGGTAAGAGAGAATACTATATTCCATCCCTGCAGAGTTGGAAGGACGGTAATATAAGTAAGAATAGAGTTGGGCTTGATATAATTATCTTGCTATTGGCTAGGGAATGTTTTATTTACTTTCTTTTGGTTATCTAAATTCTGACTATTAACCCTATTCTTCCATAATCTTCTCCCTGACGATTTCTTTTTTAAAACTATTTTAGGATCTTCATATTTTTTGTTAAGTTAACTGTTAAATTTTAGTTCAATATCTGACCACATTACGCACGTATCGCTACTTTTAAATTATTTTAAAACTAAGCTTTCTTTTATTTACTATATTATAAATTTAAATTTTCTGTTTTATGCATAGAAATTTAATACTTCAATATAATTCAAATAGCAACATGAAATCAAAAAAAAATATATTTATTCTTCATACAGTAAAATAATGGGTCTTATCGTTCTAGTCAATGAGAGTTTATTACGGATTATTGGAGCACTATGAGTTTTAAACATTTATCGCTTGGAAAACTTGAGCTCATGTATAGACATTTATTTCCTAAATAGATCTGTCATGGATCTTGATGCAATAAAGTAGGCTGTTTTGTAAATGATAAAAATTGGAAGATTTCATTAAACAAAAGTTCCTTCGAATATAAGTATTAAGTAATGGCATGGGATCCTGACTAATGACACTAAGTTTATTTATTGTCTATAATTTCAATTTAAGAATTGTTGTCTCTGTGCGAAGTGCAAAAAAAACAATCCAACTAACTATACTATCAGGATCGTTTTAATAAGCCCTTTTTTCTTGCAAAAAAAGCAAATGGTCTTTATATCTTCAACCGTTTAAATATTTCTTAATGCCTCCTTGTTATTTGTAAGGCCATATGGACCTACAAGTCGTCTTCAAAAGGTTTGTTGGTATGTTAGTCTATATACTTATCTGTGTGTGCACATGCAAATAAGGCAGCAATTATAATGAGAATTGTAGCTGTGTTTAGTCCATAGAATAATTGGGATTGAAGTCACAGCTTTTGGCCTACCCATTCTACATATTGACGTCATAGTAAAAAAGAAAAAAAGGAAAGATAAAAGGGAAAGAAACCCCCAAGAAAGGAGAGAAGTTCTAGGGTATTTCCTGACGTCAATAGAATAGGTAAGCTAAAATCAGTGACAGTATACCCATTTTGCCAGGCAGTATAGACAGCGACATGCAAATTATTCTCGCAGTGTGCTAGATTTTTGCTCTTGTGTTACACTTTTAGTTAAATGGATAAAAATGTTTTAAAATGTGTCAAACTACATGCAAAAAAAACTATTATATTTGTGTTGTCTAATATAAGGATGGAATAAGAGGTGGGGGGACAGAAAGAAAATATCTGTAGGAAGTGAGTAAAATAAGAAATATGAGATAGAGAGAGATTATATTGGCTGTAAAAGTTGTGGAGAAATAAGGAACAAAAGCATTACACGCTCCCCTGCAATGCAATTAGAATATTTTGGCTTATTTTCTAAAACGTTTTGTAAAACATAAAGGATTGATTTCTCCCAAAATTTTGATAAAATTTCTCTCATAAATGAAGGAAAGAATAAATTATTGTCAAAATATCTTAATTATTTTATCTTCTTGTGTTCCTTCAAATTTATTGTAAAAGATTACAATAAATCAAAAAAAGTTACTGCTTTAAAATTTTATTTGATGAATAAATATAAAAATTTAATCATTATGGTAGAATGAACAGATCTATAGTATAGTATAGTTTCCAATGACCTTTTTCGTCTGCTAGCAAATTGTTTATGCTACTTGCCTGTGTTAATATTCCCGACACCATTGGTTAATTTTCTAAAACCAAATTGATAGACGGCACAAGGTCATGGCGATTGGGAGATACAGTTATTTAACCCCTTCCCCATCTAGTGTTTTACTCTGATGTAGAATGTCTTATTTAGATTTAGGGCCAGTGTGATTACATTACTTGTAGCTAGAAAAACTAAGAACTGGTATGATTGATAGCAAGAGTACCAGCCTACACAGAATATATTTACCAACAATTTTTTTTTACTTCAAGAGGCCATAGCAAACAAACCTCTCAAAAAATAACATGAATGAAACTGGTCATTTTTTTGTAGTACAACTCTAAAGTAGGGTTGGGCCGGATACTTTTATGGCCGGATACCGTATATCCGGTTCCGGCCGGTTTTCTGGCCAACGTTCGATATCCGGCAAATTACCGGATATCCGGCCGGATAACCGGATAACCTGATATCCGGCGTCAAAAATCAGCAGGATATCATGTAACCGGATAGTTTTATTATCCGGTATCCAGCCGGATAGTTTTAATATCCGGTATCCAGCCGGATATTGAAAATTACCGGATATCCGTCCGGATAACCGGCCCAATCCTACTCTAAAGGACGTTCAAACTGTTCAACCCATACACTTTATGGTAGTAAAATGAGAAGCGAAATACATTAAAGATTAAAATTATATCCCTATGAATTTTGTTGTTAAAACTAATTTAATCGAGTATAAAATGCTTATGATTTGCCTGATTTGTCAAAATTAGGGCTTTAAATCAATTCAACAACAACAACAACAACCCCTCTCTTTATTCTCCATTCTTCTCGTTAAGTTCGTTCATCTGTCTAATTTTTTATAGACAGATATCATAAGACTTTCAGATTAGCTTTGATACAAATTTGTATCTCCCTTACTTTTAGTAGATTCCACAGAATTGTTTGTTGGCGGGTTTTTGTATAAAAACAAATAAAATGTATTTGCTGCTGTTTTACTACATAGAACATATGGAATATAATTATACAATATACATATGGAAATATGTATATATTTTTAACGCAATGAACGATGTGTTAATCTGCTCCCTAGTTTTTAGGTTTTATCTTTGGTAGTATTAATTAAATAAGTCAAATAAAGTAGTGAAGAATAAGCAAAGAATATATTGATTAAAGTACGTGCAGATACTCTAAACAAAGGTCTGTCTGTAAACCCTATGTAGTAAAAAAATGCTCGTCTTTCCTGTTTATTGATAGAGTTTTAAAGTTAAAAACAATTTAATATATTACTGAAAAGGCTATTTATCGAAAATATCACGCCTAATAACCTATTTTATATTAATATTGACTTATTGCATTATTCATTATATTTGTTTTGCCCTGGGATTCTAGGGTTGGGAGGGGGAGGACAGTAAAATAGTCTAAAACCACCCATTTTCCAAGATCTTTAGCTTCAGGCAGGAAAACCTTACTCCTTTACAATTTGACAAAAGGAAGTTTTCTTATAATGTAAAACTGTACATTACTTTACTATTGAACCTAGCTTGCGAAGATAATCGACCTTGTCCTTTCTAAATTTGCAAAACACACAAGATTTTCTTTAGTGTTTGCCTTTTCAATACACTGAGCTATTTGATCAAGGACAAGTGTTTAGAAGAAATTAAGACTTTTTGTGAAGAAAAAATGTAAAATCTTTAAAACAAGATTGTGATTTTTTTAAAAAATCCTAAAAGTTAGATACAGATTAGTATGGAAACGGACTTTTGGATATCATGGAGTTTTATACCAGTGTCCAAAGTATTGGAGGTTGCCATCAATGTGCTTAGTCGATCCAAGGTTAAATTTATAATTCCTGCAGGTTCTTGAAGTAGGAAAAAATCTCCTACTTTTTGGTTAAAAAATAAGGGGCTGGGGTTCAGTTTTTAATATGCACTTTGAGGGAGAGTACCTAAAAATAAATAAAACCATCAAGGATAAGTAATTAGCTACATTACGATTTCCAATCGTGTTCGTTTGTCTTCGGAGCTTTAATATTTGGTTGCTTAATTCTTTTGAAAGATGAAATTACGAAAATTTCCTATGAAAGCCTGATCTAATGTACTTAAAATACAATAATATTTGTTTTAAGCAAGGGTGATTATATCCATAAAAACGAGACTCAAAACAAATTAGTAAGTCAGAAAAGAATGCAACATTAGAGTTGTGGTGCTTGATTTATAGAACAAGATTAAAAACATCTTATGTTAAATTGCGTAATCCAGGATTTCTAATGTGAACTACTCTTACATGATAAGAGTTGTTACGCATTTCTAATTATCCGAGAAATCAACATATACAATATTTTTAAAAATACATATAGTATATCAAAAAGGTTATAAAATCAGCCATTCCCAAAAGAGGTAATGAACTTCTGTTAATAGTTAATATCACTTGGCTTTTGAAAAGTGCAAAGCTATCTGTTACAGACAGAGGTTTGCATTAGCGGACGAACAGTAACACACCTTTAATGTATAAGAAAAGCTTCATCTTTAACAATAACAACTCCATTTTTCAATATAAAATCTGCTTAATACTGGATGAATATAGAGAAGATTATATTTAATCTGAAAAAATAGGAATCATTTGAGATAAGACAATTGACAATAAATTACAACTTTAAAGATGATAAACAAAAATATAGCTTCTGTAAATTAAAATTTTTGGATATAGTCCCTTTCGTGACAATGTTTCGTAAGGGGCGTTTCGTCGTATTTTCACAGTAGTTTTTCTCCTATTTATAGCCTCTGCGGGAGGCTCTAACCTTTGGGGGCAATCACCTAACCTAAAAAATATATAAAAAGCTACTGTGAAAATACTACGAAATACCTCTTAAGAGGCGTTGTTACGAAAGGGGCTATACCCAAAATATTGATTGTAGTACAATTTTCCATCTCTCCCTGGAAAAAGAACAATTCCAAGATATAATGTAGATTTTTTAGGAATTAGAATTTTTATCTTTTAACTAATTATATTAATCGTCAATACTTTGTCTGTAGTTTTGGGAAAACATCTTTGCTGTTATGTGTTTAGTCCTACTGCCATATACTACAGTTTAGGCTTGGGTTTCAACTAAGTAAGATATTTGGCTTTTTGTTAAAACAAAATAAACTACTACTTACTTGTAACCTAAGCTAAAAGTTATATAAATCTACTAGGAAAAATTTGAGGAACAGCATTTTTATCCATGACAATTTTTCTAAAAGTTTTTTTTTCTGTCGTTGCTATGAATGCACTTTGGAAATGACTGAGATTTTGCACTTTAATCCTCCCATCTAGAGCTAATTTAGAATTATTGCCAATAAAGATATTTCAACACACACATACACACCAACTCACAGACACACAGACACACACACACACACTGTTTTTTACACAACCTAAAGAAAAAAATAGAAAAGAAACTTCTAAGAATATAAAAATGTTTTGATTAAAATCTTTAAAATTATGCAAAAAATAATTAAATTAATAACAATCCAAAATTAATATTCAATGATTTTTTTCGTGGTTATTAAAATTCTTACCAAAATATAATGACTTTTTCATTTTTTCTTCTGTTACCGTAGCAACTCTATAACCTTTGTATGTCCGTTAGTTCATTTTTTACTATACTTCATTCATCATTGCTAAT
The DNA here is from genome assembly GCA_900241095.1 of Acartia tonsa. Taxonomy (NCBI): domain Eukaryota; kingdom Metazoa; phylum Arthropoda; class Copepoda; order Calanoida; family Acartiidae; genus Acartia; species Acartia tonsa. The sequence goes on from LS056969.1 coordinate 10,019, forward strand.
GGACATAATTGTCCATGTGTCATTAAAGATTAATTTTTAATGGAGAAAAATAGAATTTATCTTTCTAAATTAGATCATTAAAAATCCTATCTATATAGTTCTTATTACAAAGAATTAGAAATGGATTAGACAATTTAATTTGTTTTTAACCTTTTTCCATACCAAAATGTTCCAGCTACCAACGACAGATAGTTAACTTTATCAAAACAATCTATCTACATGCAATTAGAAATTATAGAAATTCAATAATTTGTTTAAAATCGGTGATATTATTTATCCTGTTATATAAAGTATTAAGGTTTTTTTGTTTTGTTTTTTGTCTGTATCCTAAATATCAAACTACTGATTAAGTCTTTTATGGAAGCTTTAAATATGTCTCATATATATTTAATTCGTAAATTTTACATGATATTAACCTTAAATTGATCTATCCCTTAATCTTAGGACATTAAGAATTATTTCAAGAGCATGTCAAGTCGTAATTAAGTAAGAGTTCTGCTGCCGCAGCTTCAAAATTGGATATCTGTCCTTTTTTTTTAATAGTTACAACCGCCAGTCGACCTGATATGATTTTGTAGATGGATGCCTGCCTCTGTATGAAAAGCTAGTTTAAACTACGTCCCTAGATGCCTCTGGTAGCAAATAGTAATATTTTACTATGCCCCTAGAGGCATCCAGCGGAACTTAATTTTTAAGGGTGTAAAGGTACATGTACTCAAACAATTATAAACCTTACAGATCCTTCGCCATAGACACCCAAAAATACAGACATCATGTTACTTCTATATAGAGATTTTGCATATCTTCAACTGTCAGTTTACAAAAACCTTTAAACTGTGCGGCTGGCGGCCACTCTAATTAACATTTACTAACACTGGGGCTAGAATATAATTAATCATTAAGTTTTATTTCTTCATGAAGAAAGTGGACAATTAACTCAACATGAATCCTTCATTAATTAGTTTAGTTTTATATTTTATAAAGATTATAATCTTTGGGTATAGTCCCTTTCGTGGCAACGCCTCTTTAGGAGCGTTAAGTCATTTTTTCACAGTTGCTTTTGATAAGTAAGGTTTGGTTAGGTTAGGTGATTGCCCCGCAGGGTTAGACAATGAGCCCCGCACTGGTAGGAGCCTCCGTAGGGGCTAGAAGTAAGAGAAAATCTACTGTGAAAATATGGCGAAACGCCCCTTAGGAGGCGTTGCTACGAAAGGTACTATACCCTAATCTTTTAATGTCAAACAATTGTATGTCAATACTAATAAAAGTTCAACAAAGTAGACAATATGACAAATTAACGTTAACAAATACAGAGAACGTTTTTGTTTATTTACTCTGTGGTTAAATTAAACCCAGGTTGTGCGCTTTATGCACAAAAATTTTGATTTGTACAAATTTAACCCAATTTGTTTGCCGTATACACAAAAATTTCAATTCGTAAAAATTAAACCTAGGTTGTTCGCATACACAAAAATTTAAA
>LS056970.1:0-11497 GCA_900241095.1 Acartia tonsa
GTTATTGCTACACTACTTATGGATATAATTATCCTTGCTATCACTCTAATAACTCTATGTTTGTTATTGCTACACTACTTATGGATATAATTATCCTTGCTATCACTCTAATAACTCTATGTTTGTTATTGCTACACTACTTATGGATATAATTATCCTTGCTATCACTCTAATAACTCTATGTTTGTTATTGCTACACTATTTATGTTTGTTTTTGTCTTATTATTGCTTTGCTACTTATGAACATTTAATTGTACTTGTTACAGCTTTATTGTTATTGTTGCGCTACTTAAAAATGTTGTCACTGAAAGAGTTAACTTGTAACTAAATTCATATCACATAAGTAAATTTACTACACGCATTGTAATCAGGGGGCAAGGGACATCCTTCTATAGAAGTAACAGGATGCTGAGCGTCTGTACCTTAAGATCTCGCTAACCGCTGAATCAAAATGGTTCTTATATACAGTGAAGCTACTTTTAGGTCCTATTATGGTTTATAACTATGGGGGAAGCTATCTGGAGTAAATAATCCCACCCGCACAATTAAATAAAAATTATAAACATCTACACTATAATTAGGGGTTGGGCCCCTCAGGGTTAAAACCACCCGCAAGGGTAATGCATAGGAATAGAAAACCCCCTACCTTGTTTAAAATTTTCATTTAAAAATATGGTAGGAAAAAGGCATATACGTCAAAGAGTAGGGAAAAGGGGTGTTTACCCCCCTCAAACTTTGAAACCCTCAACTTATCCTCCCCATAATTATAAAAAATACTTTAAATTGCCCATTTAAATCTTTGAAACCCCTCATTTTAGCCCCCTTAAGATAAAAAGCTTGGACTTCTCTGGGGGAAGGGTTCAGTGTGGTCGATGTGCACTTTGATGGAAAGCACCACATACTTTACTATCCCTTAACCCTATCCCAGATAAACACATACACACATAATAATTTATTCTTCATATTGATGTAATCTTTCAATCTTAACCCAAGTGTATATCTGGATATATTTTATCATTTTTTTTATGGACATATTTACATTTTAAGGACTTGTTTATAGAGATGCTTCGCTTATAACATTGCACCTTGTTGTAAAAGAATGAATCAGTATATTCCAAATTTCAGATAAATAGGATAATCATATCACATAAAAATGTTTGCAAAAATGTTTTAAAAAATACATGTTATAAATGGATGTACGGACTTTCTAGTAACGATTATAAAGTTGCTACGCTTTCTATTTAAATTGTAACTAAATGTTAGGATGATTAACAATAAGAGCTAACCGTTACGTACGGACCGACCATAATTATAGATAAGTTTGACTTTTAAAAGGATAATGATGTCCATATGTAGCACAGCAATAACAATCAAATTCATTTTTCATATTGATGCATCTTTACTGTGTTAGATTTCTTAAAATACTATTTTAGTTACTTCTAGCAATTAGTAAATAGAAAGTATATGTACATTGGACCAATTGTCGTCAATTTAGGTTGCTACAACGGTCCTCATTTATTGGTCAGTTCGTTCATTCAATTTGTTGGGAGAGGATGAGGTAGAAGGGGTAGATTGGGTATCGGTATTTTAAGTATCGCTTTCTTAGAGTACATGAAAATCGGGGTTAACATAAAAGTAATAAACTGATTACTTTATTCAAATTATGATCAAAATTAGAAAATTTTATTTTCGTCGGTTACAACTGATTTAGATTTACATGCAAATTCACACACACACCCACACACATAGAATACATACACACACACAAACACATAAGTACACTTAGTATACATACACACCCACACTCTCTTACCACATTTAAATACTTAAACTGGGAAATTGACATGTTGTTGTATTACAATTAAATAAAGGGATACTTAAATTGAAGATATAATTATTTTATATCAATATGTAGGTCGAAAGTTATCTGTTATTCTAAAATATAAGCAGTAAGGTTTTTTGGCTGAAGTTTAAGATCTCGGAAATTGTTGGTCTAAATATGTTTAACTTTTCGAGGAAGGTTTATAAAAGGGTGGTTTTAGGCTTTTTCCCTGACCTTCCTCGGACTCCCCTATAGGCTAGGGGCAAATCAACTAGTTTCTAATTAACTATATCTAAATATTGACTTAAAAACTTATTTGAATATTCCTGTAACGATAAGGTAAAAGTATAAGGTATACAGCAAGGCTCTGCTATTATATAAGTAAATACTAAACTGATTGAGTACTTCTTTTAAATGAAATATTCTATTTATTGTTTAAGCTTTGGGTTGATTTTTTCAACTTTCTTACACCTTCTTACCCTTTTGAATAGAGACCCTTAGATGCTAATCATTTATTAATTTTCATATTAATACAAATACAAAGAGAGGGGGACAACCCCACCCCCCCCCCCTCTCAAGCTACCAGAGGCAAAATGATCACACAAAAACATATACCTGAATATATTCACCATTTTCCAATTCCTGTATCCTTGAAAAAATTAGAAGACAGGTCAACAGTTGATGCACAGTTGGACAATGGTGGCGGTGATCAATATATTATTACTTGGATGTTGCACCAGATTTCCATTTACTCTAATAAAATATTACTCGTAGCTGCTAAAATAAAGAGACCAGCAATCCCATCTCCTCCCCTCCTACTCGATGAACTAACTGACCAATGAATGAGGTCCATGTTAGCAATCTAGATTGACGACAAAATTGAACTAACACCATCCTAGTATTCAAAGTATAGGTTCAGCGGATGTACCGACAAACGGACAAACGGATGTATAGTCGTTCGAACTGACGAACATCTTCGTATTATTGATATGCTGTGATTCTAAATGAATAAAGTCTTGAAGATTCTTGACAGCAATTTGATGTGGATTCAATTGAAGGTGTTCTAGAAAAACCGGCGAATTGTTCCGTAATACAAAATAGCTAATATCATTAGAATCTTAGATCTACGTGAAAGCACAATTGTAGCATTTAAATTATTTATTATAGTTGAACTTTATAGGTTAAAAATTACAGTAAACCGTTACACACTGAACTAAAAAGCAAAACAGGCTTAAAACTATTAAATTTTAAAACCTAATAGACAGAAACTAAACGGGACATAAGTAAAGCTTCCTTGAAATAGAGAATTTGTTTTAGTGATCAGGGAGATTTGGACTTACGAACAGAAAAATATAACTTTACCTAATGATCAGATAAAGAGGACAAAAATAACATAGAAAAAAATATTGTCAAAGAATCTAAAAAATCAGCATCTTTTAAATGGACGTACGGACTTTCTGGTAACCATCATATAGAGTTGCTTTTCTTTCAAAATCGTACCTAATTGTTATAGGAATTACCATGCAAAGTTTGCAGTCGATAGGACAATTCTAACATGCTTGAATTAACAATACTAGTTACAATTATTTGTAGTGTTTTTTTTGCCAAATTGTTGGAACACTTTGAATTGAATCCTTTCAATTATCAGCATGAGAAATCAATCAAGTATTTAGCGGGGATAGGTTAATAAAATTTAGAAAAATCTTCACTTACTGTTCTTAAAGATATATTATACGTGGATATATTGACAGTGGAAAATTTGTCGTCAATTTAGGTTGCTAATGTGGAACTAATTTATTAGTTCATCCTGTAGGAGGGGAGGAGATGAGGTTGAGGAGTTTTATGGGGGTATCGTTATTTTAGCCAGCTGCGAATTAATTTCATTAATCACTATGTAAAATATTTGATATATCATTACTTGGATGTTGACATGTTTGAAATATTACAAGTGTCACGTGAAAATATAAGGGAGATTTTTATGAGAGAAAAAAAGGTTTTTTTTTCAGATGATTGTTGGCGAAAAAAAGGCATAAAATTTCGGCGGGTAACGACGGTTTTCGGCGGGAGCGGCGGTTCCACCGCCATTTCTTCACAGTTCCATATTGTTCTTCACAAAAGCAACTGCTGTGCCCAATTTTAAAGCTGTAACTCTTTTATGGGCTGAGATCATGCACGTTTTACTTTTGGTTTCAAAAAGTGGCACATCAGCCTCCCCCCTTTCAATAATCTATCTTAAATATCAGCATAGAAAATTGTATTTAAAAGCAGTACAAAGATAAGACTTGTTATATAGGGTAGACGTTTATTTGTCAGCAAATTTAAAAAAAAAAGTCTATAACCTTCCCAAAACGAATAGTAAACTTGAAAAATTGTGCTTTGATTGGCAGTCTGTTTACGCGATTTAAGCCAAAATTCGTACATTTATAGACATCCTGTCACTTTAGTTTTTAAGATTATTTATCTGCCAAGACACAGTCTGAGGTTGAGAAACTAGGTCAGAGTTCATTTGTATATTCCAATTAGCAAAAAAGTTATGATTATCTATAATACAAAGTAGAACGATGTCCGTCCTTCTAAAGCTTAGGATATTGGTAACTGTTGGACTGACAATGTTATCCTTTTTATGGTAGATGCATACGGGTCTTTTATGTATCGATCCTGTTATTATGCAATTTTGCAACAAAGAGGGTCTTTTTGTATATTTTCCGTAAAGGTGGGTGTTTTACCTAAGACTTTAAAATAGGAGTAGAACTCTAAAATTTGGCAGTTGCTTTAACGTTTGTATTGGATTTGTAAAAATACAGCGGCCAAATCGCCGCAACCGCCGAATTTTTTTTCGCTTTTTCTCGCCAAATTAGACAATTTTGAATCTTATGAGACAAACTTTTTTGTAAAAAAATTCCACTACATATTTTCACCTTATTTTGGTACAATTGGGATATGTTTTAGTTTTAAAATCAAAAAAATCACAAGTGACCAAAGCAAATAAAAGGTCAAATTAATAAGAAAATAATAAAATTGTCTAAAATAATTTTTGTGTAATTCAGCAAAAAAAGCATAAACGATCTGGCGGTGTATACCGGTTTTCAGCGGCAGTTTTGCCGCCGATTCTTCACAGTTCTATATTGTACCATATTAGAGCAACTGCCATGCAAAATTTTAGAGTTCTACTCATGTTTTGAAGCCTTAAAACTCACACCTTTTAAGGAAAATAAGCGAAAAAAATTACCCCATTTATGTACAATTTTGCTTGGACTTACAAATCAATGTTCTGTTTATCCAGTTCTTCAATAGTTATTGTTCGTTTGTTCTTCCTTCTGATTTCAGAGCTTCACTTTTATGGATTTTGTCATCCTTGTTATAAAAAATGCGATGAAATATTATTTTGTAAATATAATATTAATATTTTAATTACCTCTCTATTGATATGAAAAGAATAAATCATCATTAAAAACTTCTAAATATTGATCACAGAAAGGAATTTTCCGTTTTAGTTTAACTTTTATGTACCTACAGGATACCAACAAATAGAGAAAATAAGTATGACAACATCCATAAAAGCAAAGATCAACAAATCTGACGAATAACAAACATACGAGCTTTTAATGTACAGAAATGATTCAAAATATGAAGAAATCATATGGAAATGTGCAAAATAACTGTAAAATCACAGGATTTACAAGATGAGTCGCTTTAACAGACATTTTATTATTTTATGAATTGGCTTTCGTTTTTTAAAAAATAATTTAATTTGGGGTTGCATTAGTTAAGACACCAACAAAAGTTTTGGAGGTAAAACCTAAAATTTGTCAGAACTTAAAGGGGGTGGGAAAGGTACTACCCCATTTAAGTATTACCCTAGATCCCTCGATAGTGGACAATTTACTGCCACGTCTAGCGGTCAAACGGTCATGCGTCATATTTGAAGGGTGACGCAAATTTCAGATCTCGTTTTTCGCTGATTTTTCTTTATAAGATAAAAGCGATGCTTGCAAGATTATTTAATTCGCTATAATATAAAGATAAATTTTTCTCAAATCGCGAAATATGGGATCTAAAGTTTGCGTCAACCTCCAAAATGACGCATGACGGCGTTTGACCGGGAAAAATGGTTATAATTTGTTCACTATCAGATCCGAAAATTGTCACACTCTCCCTTTACATCCTAATCACAAGTAATCCTTATGATATATTTCCTATTGTGTACAATTGCTATTAAATGTCACTTCGCGTCTATGACATAATTCGGAAGTGATAACACATCAATTCTTGAAGCTGAGAAAAAGTTTATTGACTACTCAAATTATGCAGGGAAAAAGAGATATGTCAATGGTTAATAAATTAATCTTCCTTCTTATTGTAGGACAATAATATCATTATAAATCTGCAGCAATTTCTACCTTTCAATATTCTTAATAATTGATAATTTTTCAATATTGCACCCCATGAAATATCTAATAAGATTATTTTCCCTTTAATTTTCATTGACCTATTCCTGTATCCCTACAAATTAGTGCATTCTCTTTTTTGTGGGTCAAGGTAAATAATAAATACCTTTAATATCTTTACAGGCAAATAAGCATTTTAATTCTTTTATATCCCTTAAAATAAATATAAAAAAATAACCACCTATATGTAAAGCCAAAATTAAAAGGTATTTGACATGTATTGCCTATTAATCTATTTATTTTCAACCCTTTTATAAGATATGTTAGGCCGTGAATATTATTAGGCGAGAAATTAATTGATTATTCGCATTATTTCCCCAGCCATAGACAAATACAACAGAATTAAGTTGAAACACTTTCTTTGAATCAATAACTAAGCATTTTTGCACAAGCTGTATGTCTTCGAAACCGATTAATATCCGCTGGATAATAACTGGTTCTCACCCATACCAAATAATCGTGTATATTATCCTATTGCAGACAATTTTTCTACTACTAATAAAATGAAAAATCATAAAATTAATACCAGTTTAGTTAGTTAAAGCCTTCGGCTCCTCAGTGCATTTTTTCTATTAGCCAATCGATTTTATAGGTATTCTAACATGTTAAATGATTTCTATTATATTTATTCTATGTACAAGAACATGTAATAATAATATTCTAACATATTAAATGTATGGGTATCCATGGGATAATGTATAATTTCTATTATATTTATTCTATGTACAAGAACATGTAATAATAATATTCTAACATATTAAATGTATGGGTATCCATGGGATAATGTATAATTTCTCGTATTCATATTGGTTGCCAACCCTTGGTACCTGTTTGTCATCCCGATGCCAGAAGTCAACTCCTTTCTCCCAGGAACACGGGGATAAGATGATGATCGACAAATAAGCAATCTTCACATAATTCTGATGTGTTAATTTTTGCTTGTATTTTGTTAAAACACATTCATATTGTATATTAGTTTGTTTACCATTGGCTTATCTTAGACTCCCTGGTTTTTGCCCATTCTCATAGCAGGGATTATTTACTAAAAAATTGATGAAATTAGAATTGTTTCCATAAATATCGAACCACAGAAATGAAAATAACATCAAATATAATCATAGGAATCTTCACAAAAAATATCAAACTTCTGTTTTATAGCATTTGAGTATATGGGATTTTATCACTAGAAATTCAATACCCCAAATAGAATTGCGGACAAACAAAAACTTATATACAGGAGAATGCTCTTTGGTAAGCCATCTCTCTTTAAAATATTCACGATTTTTTTTAACCCTTAGAGACAATACCCTTGGAAGTGTGAGATTAAATTATGTTTCTCATCACTCGTATACATACATTACTCACAATATCACTCCCAGGGAAAGGAAATTGGAGTATGAAATAATTTGCTTCCTATTTTCCAAATCAATATTTGGAATCTCTTGAAGGTATAATTGAAAGCATAGAAATTGGAGAGAAGATCATTGTCATATCTCTTTATCCATGCAGTAATGTTATAAACCATTTACAAGTGTATGTAGAGTAGCTTCGCTCAAAAACTAATTGGCTTTCAAAATTATCTCTAAAGTTGTTTGATTTATTGAACTGTTTTAGACATCTTATATAACAAAATATTTAGTTGAAATGTTCAAACTATCAATAAAAAGAAAATATTTCTTTTTAACCTACTATTAAGCATAAAGCATTAATAAGCTAACTGTTCTAATTATTAGTTGTCTTACAACAAAGAAATAATTGCGTTTTAAACAAAATTGATTGGGCTCCAAAAATAATGGTTTCAGCTTATAGGCCTAGTTGTACTATACATACATACATGGTTTAGCTCAAGTATTTGTCTTTTTCAAAGTGCGTAGCATCTATAAAGTTATTAAATTTCCATTATGCCTTTTTGGTTATCATTTTTATAACACAACGAGATTATAATATTTAAAACAATTTCTAAGGTCAGCTTAAATAATAGGAGATATTATAACTTTAATGATTTTTTGTAAAGCCATAAAAAAATGGTGTCTTTTAATAGTCTTTTATGTTTGATTAGAATAATTTAACACTACCTATGCTTCATTTTTGTCCTTGTTATTTGAACGACGAGGGTAACTTAATCTTTCATTTATGGGTGAATGCATTATATCTGTAGAGAGAAAGAAAAAGAAGGTGTTCTACCACTTCCGCAAATACCATGCCTTCAAAGTGCTGCTTTTTCGCAAAAGAACATAATAGCAAACAATGCTTTATAATAAACTGCTAGTGGCTTTGACCCAAGCATCTAGTTGCTTTGTATTCTAATAGGAATAGTATTTAACCATCGTAAGACATTGATTTTGATCCTAAATAGCATAAAACCTTCTCAGGAGCTAAGTAAAATGAAAAACTAATCAATTCATGGTCAGTTAGATCTTAATGGACAAATCAAAAAATTACCTATAATAGGATAAAACTAACCTTTGAGCTGTTAATGAATCAACAGGAAACTGCAGTCTAGGAGGGAAGGTAATCTAGTGCTGTAGTAATTATTTGTTGTTCTGATGTTTTTTTTTGCGGAGGTGTTGGTACACCCATATCAATTTCATTCAAACAAAGCAAAGTTTTTTCATTGGTATTGGTAAGATAAGAAGCACAGTAAATTTTTGATATATAGCATTGTAACTTTATATCTAGTTAATGTAAGCATAGTTTCAAAGTAAGTCGGCTGCAATGGTAGATTGAGGTCTAATTTTCTCTATTCAAAAAAATTAATCAATTTGTATCAAATTTTATCTTTTAGAATAATAACTATTTAATACTAGGTTATGTTTATGCGTTTGTTCGTCTAATATTCATTGCTATGATAATACAATAATATATCTACTCTATAATATAAAGAAGTAAGGTTTTCAATTTGTCAGTTAAGATCGCGCTAACCACTGAACTGTTTGAGTTTTATTTTAGTGAAGCTTATTAAACTAAGGGTGATTATTTTTAAATCCTACTCTTTGGATGGTTTTAGGCTATTTTAAAGTATTTCCTTCCCTAGTTGCTAGGGTCTAAGCTGCTTTAAGTCAATATACTATACCAAGCCTAACATGGACCATAAGTACAAGTAAACAGTACAATATAAATAAATGATTTCAATTTAAGTTTTTAAAATTGATGAATGATGGACAAAACTAAGATCAGACACAACCAATTCCAACATTTTTATTTGCTTATCTCAAATTGATTTGTTGCGTGAGGCGCAAACTTAGGAAAGGGACACTACGTCACTTTAGAATACTGTTTCTTTTATTTCGGGTACCCTCCCCCCAAAATAGTTATAAACCTTCCAAGGACCTATGAGAAACTTTAGGAAAGAATCATTTCGATTCAGCGGTTAGCAAGATCCTTTGGTACACAAAGACAGACACACATACATCTTGATACTTTTGTATATAAGTATTGTAGTTATTACTTTGGAGTGGAATTGTTTCCCTTTAAATTAATTCTATTACGAAAAGGCAGCAAGCAGACTTTTAATCACATTATATAAAAACAATCTTTTAAATGGAATGTTGAAGGCATTTTTATGATAGGTACACTTATTATTTAGGATATTTTAAATTTTTTAGACTTTGACTGTAATGATTTAGTTTGAGTACAAATTCATAATTTTGTGAAGCTTTAAAGTACAAGCCCTAAATGCAAAAATGCTTTGCCATGTTACTTTGTACATGTCCATATTTAAATGTACGTGTGCAAAACAAAGAGTACGAATTAAATATATAAAGGTTAATTAAAGAAACAATAAAAACAGTTAGTTTTCTTGTGTATGGCTGATGTAAGAGTTATTATATAATTTGATAAATACACTGAATATTGAGGAAAATGCTTCTTAAATTGGTTTAAATATAACATTTAAAAAAGGCCAGAAAAAAATATACTGCTGATATTATATTAGGGGAAGGGATTCTAAATCATTATACCTTTTTACTTATTTAATTTGAATTTTCTAAAAAAAATGCAAGTTAAATGTGCAGTCTGTAACAATGATGACAATCGTGCACATTTCTTACAAACTAACCACAACACTTAAAACAAATACCCCATCTATTTCATTCAATATAACCCTTCTACCCCATTAACTAGTTCCATTTTCGGGCTGTGTTGTGGTTGATGTTGTGTGGCTGTTGCAAAAACGTTGTTGTTGTTGTTTTGCGGGCTTTTTTTCTTTGGGTGACTACTTCTGCACATCTGGAATCATTTTAGCTTTGCAAGAGATTTGGTTGGTTCTATTATTTTGTCGGTTGAACATTAAAATATCCCCAGTAATACATATACAATACAAAATCTGACCAGCTCCTAAATCTCTCAATACTAACAAAAGTCCTTAATGTAAATCGTTTTTCTGAAAACTAATTAAAAATTAAAAAATGAAAATTTTTAAAGTTATTAAACCAATGTTTTAAGTTGAGTTGGAAAGCCTTATTTTGGAAAAATTAATTGTATTTACAGCATAGGTACTTTAAGTTGCATTATCATCTGTAAATTCTAAAGTCATAAAAAAGATTACTTTATTATTACTGAAAATGATTTAGAAGGGACGAAGCCCAATTTGTACCACTTTTGCACCACATTTGATTCCTGTGACGTAATAAAAATGAGGGATTCTCCATCTCTTTTTTAAGGATTTTCTTTCCCACTTCTTCTCTCATCTCCCTCATTTATATGACGTCACAGGGATTCAAAGTGGTGCAAAAGTAGTACAGATTAGGCTTCGTCATTAGAAGGACATCCCACTTAAATTCATTTGCAAAATTTTGCCTTTTGATTCCTGATATTTTATAGAAGAAAGGGGTGTAGATTAATCAGCTGCAGTGTCCTCTCCCTGTCTTTAGCTTTGACACTGATCAAGGACATAGATTAAACTCAATGAAAATCATTTTTTAACCAACCAGTTATTTCAGGGGGACACAGGGATGGGTGGATGAAGATAAATTGATTATTAACTATAATTTCTAAGACTGCATAAAAAATGCATTATATGATTTTTATTTTATTTTTCGTAGAAAGTTGACTAAAATACGATGTGATACATGTATTTTGAGAACCTGTTTTAAATTCTGCGGATATTATGCAGTTTCGAAGCCATAATGGAAAATTATTTTTTACCCTTTATGAAGCTGAGCTAATTATCTTAGGTTCCAAGGAAGATTTGTTATTCTTCTGATGGCCTATCCCTGCCAGTCTTAAG
>LS056971.1:0-11496 GCA_900241095.1 Acartia tonsa
GGTGTCTTAATGGGGTCAGTGTTATAATATCATTTATTTTTTAAATAGGTAAAACCTCCGTTCTGGATTTTCTCATTGTTTTATATAAATCTTACCAAGTTCAAGATGGCTCCAAAGGAGGGGATGCTCTCAGCCACAAACAGAAGGAAGAAAACACTCGCAGAACGGAAAATGCAACGTCTGATGTTAAATGCTAAAAATAAAAAAAACTATTTTCAATTGGTCTTATAAAAGCAAACAAAAAAGCTTTCATCTATGACATAAAGTAAAACTATGTCCGTCCTTCCGGATGAAATTTAAAATCTTGCTAACCCGTCGACCGATTGAGATCTACTTTGAGAGAATTTCCTGAAAGAACAAAACAAGGTATTAGGCTATTTCTTGGGGGAAATACCCCTTTGTCCCCACTCCTAATATATGAGCATGTCGTTGACAGTTTGGAGCCCCTCTTGAGCTAAGAAACTCGTTAATAATAATCCATAAATAATGTTTCATAACATTGAAAACAACATACCCTTTGGATAACCTATAGTTTTAAATTGTGACATTTTCTTTAACTTTTAGCCGGAGAAATGAAAAGACAAATTAAGTTCTGTTTGTTGTTAACCTATTTCTTAAACAAATACAACACGTTGAGAAATTTTTCCAGTATTACTTCGAAACCGATCAATGTCCTTCGGATTAGAACCGGTTCTCCAGCCATAATGAAAAATCATGTACAGCATCGTATTATAAACAATTTTCCACGAATTTTTAAATAAAGTCATAAAATACTACCAGTTTTGTTACACAATAAATTAAGATTACTTTTTAAAGCTTATAATTTCTTTTAATTATAATGTTAATGATTGTGGGTTAAATTTTATAAAATGTCTTCAGCTTGCCTAGGAGTTCCTATTTCTTATATATTCCTATATATCTATTTTGGACTAAGGTTAGTCTAAATCTTTTTAAGGATTTGGCTCAAAAAGTCTGTTCTTTTCAAAGTTAATTCAAGCTTTATTCGTGTCTTGAGAAAGGTGTAGGCTAGTTTCCTTACCCACCCTCAAAATGTTACAGTTTGATTTGAAGTATCTTAAAATTTTAGATTATTAATCTATATGTATCAAAAAACGGGAATAATTACATTTTTACATTAAAGAATTTATTTTTGAATACTTTCAATTTCCAAAAGCATGTTGTACTTGATTAAACCAGTTAAAACTAGATTAAACAAAAAAAAACATTTTTTGAGAGAAAACACAATGTGATTTACAACTCACAATTTCAGATAAAAATGTTAATGCATCTTTTCCATTTTTTTTGTAGTGAAAATTCTCTGCAGGTTAACCGAGTCTGTTGGTATATCTTTAAAATGTTAATGTTTCTCTTTTTTTATTTTATCCTATTTTCCCTTTTCCTGCTTGAAATAAGTTATAACTGAAAATGCAGAAAAGAGAAATCAATTTTTGCCTATGACTATATTGAAAACAATTCCTCATATGCATAATATTCTTTTTTCACTTTTTTACACACAATACTAATAACTCATTGTAATACTTTTAATAACATTTTATAAAACTTTACTGAATATGACAAAAACCGTCCTGGTTTTTAAAAAAAAAAACTAAAGCATCAACTTTTTAAGCTAAAGTGATGCAAATTCCAAATTTTTGCGATAGACTGTAAAAATAAAAAATTGCAAAGATACAACAATTTTGTGGAAGTGGCTACTGTTCAATGGGAATTACAAGCGAACTACGTCGCGTCAGGATAAAATTTCAAATATTTGGGATATTTTTGTATTCGTTAAAAATGCATTTACCTATAATAATTCTGCTACTATGTCAAGCGTGTAACACAAAAGTACTCAAAGCAATTTTGCTGTTTAAAAAGTATTTAAGAACAAATGAAATATTAGAAGAACAGTACATATTGATTACTTTTAAGTAGGCTCACTATTTCTAAAAATATAAGACGTTCCTTAAAGGAACAGGAGGTGAGTCTAATTTGTTGTGTCTAATGATCTCGCAAATAGCTAAACCTATATTGCTCTACCTTTCGGTGAAGTTTTTCATAGTTTTCGAAAGTTTTTTCTCTGTTTAGAGGGAGTTTACCTATGAAAATAAATTTAAGGTTGTAGGATATCCTCTCCCCCCCACCCCCCGCCGTGTAAGATGCCCCTAAAGACCTCAAATGGTGTACCACTTGCTATAATTAAGACTATTACTCTTACTTGTAGGTAGACCCAGAATTTCTTCAAACATCTGAGCGGGGGGGTTGGTGATGATGGGGAATGCCGTGACCAAGTGTAGCAACAACATCACCTCAACTGTTACCTTCTCCCACCCATCAGTCATCGACAACACAATGTTATCCTAAACATCAGTAATAGGTCAATGGCAGTATATTGTACTTTTTCTCGGAGACAATTATAAGTATTATTTTCTTTAGTCTCTAGTCTTTGTCAGGGATCTAAGGGGATAAGACAATGGTCGATAAATTGATGTACATCCCCATTGGTGCTACACCAAATTACCCCTTCTGCAGCTTACAATTATTGGTTGGAACGTGTGGACACTCAAATTAATGACCCAATCATTCAAAATTTAATAAAAGTCCCCAAAGTTGTTAAACCAACGAGCCTCTTGCAGTATAAAAAAGGGAAGCGGCAACGTTGCAAGTACATAACATATGGACGGACATACATAGTAAATTTGTATAATAGATTCGCTACTAAAACTTTTTTTTCATAACTTAATTGAAAATTTTAAATGTTATTGGAAAAATAAAGTATTTTTTTGACAAGCAACTTTTATAATTTTTAAAAACAAAACTAAATCTTAAATAGACGTTTTAGATTCTTTGAGAAATAACAACTAGTTTTCAACTACATATTGAATATAATGTATTATAATAAAAAGTATTTTCAAATACAGGAATTTGCAATAAAATTTTTAAATACTTTTTTTTATGTTTATGTTCAGGGACTGTATGAATCTTCACAAATAAAGAATACTCAAAAAATACAGATAGACAATCCAAGCCCCTATCTCCTTTTTATTTTTATGTAAAAAAAAGTTTACCTCAACAAGAGATCCAAGAGAAAAGTAACCAACAGCAGCCATTGGGAAGTAGATTACAAACAAAACTATAATAATATAAAACTAGATATCCCCCAAAAAGGTAAAAAAGTGGCCACTTAAAAGAGGATCAAAAATAAAATAAATAAAATTGATTAAAAAATACTAAATTATTATATTTAACATTTTAAACTTAAAATAATAGAGATTTTGTTACTTTTGTAAGTTATTTATATGAATTTTTCATTATACAAAGCTGAACGTGAACAGATTTGTTTAAACTTATTTGATTAAATTCACTATGTTCCAAGATGTCAATTGAGATTAAAGCTCAGTTAAAAACCAACCAACGAATCGATGGATTTATAGAGCAGCTACGCTGCAAAAAATATCTACTAAAAATTACTTAGGATAGCAATGATAGCGGCATATTTGAACTGTCCTCTATCTTTCATATCAGCCTAATAAAAATAAGAATTATGTGTATTATAATTTCATATTTCGTTAAAAGAACAGTTACTCTAACACTTGGGTTTGTCTACCCAAAACTCTTAAAAAAATTATCCTTACTTCCATTTAGGACACTTTTTTTCAAAAATAAGCCTAAATTGATTTCAAATGTTAATTAACATTAGTAACCAATACATTAATAGATAGTTATTGTTGTTCTATTTTTCATTGCACTTGTTTTACAAAAGAAATAAATTTTACATAAAAGAATAATTTGTTTTAGAAATGTTTTAAGAATAAAACAATGAATGTAATGAAAATTTTATGTAGAAAAACGAATTAAGCAATATAATTTGTACTGTTTTTTTAGACACTTAGTTTTACTTTCAACTAGTCTTTTTTAAAATATTAATGTAAAAGTTAATTCTAATTTGATAATATAATTTTAAATTCTAAAAGAATCACTCGTTTACAAACTGCAAAGCATTTGTTCTTCAAGTTCAACAAGAATGGGAAAAATGGACTATAGAATTAGATTCACTTGCCAGCTATAAATTTTAGAGTAGATATGCTTTCAAAATAATTAACAAAAAAATTAAAGTAATCGGTTTATTAAACTTCAGACATGAACAATGGGAAATATATAAAAACAAACGCAATAGTTAGTGTAACATACGTACGGAAAAACCCCATTTATTGAGAAGAAGATTTGATGATAACTTATTTGAATTTTAAATATTCAATATTACTAAGGTACGGACATTCTTCAGTTATCAAGTAACAGATTTGATGATTATGGTTTTATACCTAGACTTTAAATATTTAATAAGGCGTAGGTACGGAAGTTCTCTAGTTGTTAAGTAGATTATAATGGTTTTATACCTGGATTGTTGGGAAGGTAGAAGCTCCAGCAAAAGCAAACATAATTGATCCAAAAGCTAAAAATAAAAATAAAATAGATATACATGATATTCCAAATTTAATTAGTTGATTATCATTACAATGAGGAATTGATATTTTATTCAAAATTAAGATTAAGTTTTCTCTTATGTTTTCCCTATTAATTTTAAACATGAAAAAAATTTATTTCTTTTATTCTTAAATTAAGGTCAAAAATAAAAAAAGATAAAATTGTGTAAAACTATTCTATATTAAATTGATCTTAATTAAAAACATTCCCATTACATTATTCTCAATTAAATCCCCCCAAAATAAATATTGCAATGAATTGCAGAAAATTTACTTTTCCAACCAACAAAAATATTTTTGTCAATCAAATACTGAAAATAAAAATAATCAAACTAACCCCTTCTGTAATAAAAAGATTGCACACTGCAGTAAAAGTAAACAAAGTTTTTGAGAAAAAGAATATGATAGGGTGATTCTAAAACTTTGGGTACTAAAGTAATTTACATTTTAATGACTACTACCTTTATGCTAGAACCTTACTTTGCAAGGTATTGAATTGCGACTGTTTAAGGTCATGGTATTACCCTACTCTTCTTATTGATGTGAAGCGATTGAAATTCAGCAAAAGGAATCAATATTAACATTTTTCAGGGACAGGAGACATTAAGCTGTTTTTTACATTAGTCAACAAAGTTGATTGGTTTGTTGATTGATGGAGACGTATGTCAAAAAATTACAACCACTAATTGTAATCTAAAGAATGGATAATTTTGTACAGTATCATTGGTGATGTACATAAAATTTTCGGCCATTTGTCTTATCCCTTTATATCCATACATTTTTTTGGCCGGAAATCGAACCAGTTACCAACAAAATAAAACAAAAATAATAATACCTTGAAAGAAGCCATGAGCACTGGCCGGTGGGTATTCAACCTTTTCCAGCTGTTGACTTTCAAGACTAACATTAACCATGATCAATACGCATGCTGTCACTGTTGTCACAAGAGCACCAACTGCGATGGGCCAAAAATCCTAAAAAAAAAATCTTGTTTTTAATCAGATTGAGAATTTTGTTTGAAAAGTATATTAACATTCTAAAATTTGTCACAATGGATTTATTATTACTTGGGTCTTGAAGTGAAACTTTTAGCTGGCTAAAATAAAGATCCCCCATCCACCCTCTGTACCCTATCCCCTCCTTTCCTACTTGATGAATGAACTGGCCGATAAATGATGTCCATGTTAGCAACCTTTATTAATAACAATTTTTCACCCTTGTCCTAATATCCACGTATATTCTATAACTGTTATTCTTAACCTAACCTAACCTAACCTAACCGACAAGAGATAAGAAATCCCGTGTGGGTGAAGTTCCATCTCCACCTACCTTAGGAGTGCCAAACCAAGTGAGGGGGGTGAGAACCGCGGCTGTCACAACCATCCACACACAAATTGTCAGGTGCACATTGGCGGCGGCCATTACGCCAGAAAGTAACTGCAAGATAAAAAGAATGATTAGATGTCTTTGTAAATAAATATTTGAAAACGGACATTAAATAAAGAGTTACAATCCTCTTATAACGGAAATATGTATTCTTATTGTAAAACAATTTAAAGTAATGCAAATTTTGTTTTTAAATGAAAATACAATGGTTAAAATTGTGAATTAATGTTAGTTTGACTTAACTAAAACATTTGACAAAAAACGTTAAAAACCATTTGCACTTTGGAAATAATGATATTTTTAGATTTTAATTATCATTTTCTTTTCAATTCTTATAAAATTCAATCAAACTTCAGCATAGAAGATTTTAATTGAATTTCTTAAAATAAAATTAAACGGATATATATTAGAAATTAAAGTTTTCTAATCTACATTGTAATTGTCGGTCATCACGTACATTTCTGATAACAAAACGTGTTCATAAAAGCTGCCGTGTGTAATTGTTATCAACAAAGAAAAAATGTACAACATTAATTACTTAAAACCTGGTGTCTAGAGAAGGACGAAAAAGGTAAGGGAAATAACTTAAAACTACCCCCCAAGACATTTATAAAGAATCCCTGAAAACTAAATCAGCAATATAATAAATGGGAGGTATTTTTTTCCTGGAGCAATTTATCTTGGGACGGTAAAGGTACTTACTTCCCTGTGCCTATAAGAAACTTTACTATAAAGGAGAATAATAATATTGGTCTAGGGGTTAGAGATCATAGACTAAAGACACACTGAGATCCTGTTAATTTTATATATAAATATATAATACGAACAAAAATTTATACCTGTGAAATGAGAACAATGAAAACACAGCCACCTCCATACAAGGTGATGCAAATACATATGAGCGAGACTATCCGACCAATTTTACCGAAAGCTTTCTCTCCGATGGCTGGGTACGGGTCTCGTATCTGAAACAAGGACAATTGAGTTTAAATGAAAGGTATAAAAAAACGCGCGTTGAATAAAAAAAATCATCATACAAATGTTAGATAGTACAACTAAATGATTTTTAAATGGCAGAAAAATTGCCGTCAGAATAGTCGGGTATAGTCCCCTTCGTGACATCGCCTCCTAAGTGGCGTTTCGTCTTATTTTCACAATAACTTTTCTCCTATTTCTAGACCCTGTGGGGGCTTTAACCCTGCGTGGCCAATTGTCTTATTCTGCGGGGCAATCACCTAGCCTAACCTATTGAAAGCTACTGTGAAAATACGAAGAAACGCCCAGGGCGATGGCACGAAAGGGACTATCTATTTGCTTTACCCCTTATTTAATTCACATCAATATAAAAAGACGTAAATACCCAAATGAAGGATAGTTACACTTAAAAATTTATAAACATTTACAAATATCAAAATTCAATAACTTAAATGTATTTTTATAGCATGAACATCTATAAAATAAACATAAAAAGTTTATCCAATGAGTGATAGATAAAATTGTTTAGATTTTAAAAGATTAATTAAATTGCTCTTTTTACTTCATCAAATAAATTTTGAAGAAAATAAATTTATCTATAAAAAAATTCATGTTTTTCTCCGTAATTTTACTGAAAGTTTAATTTTTAAATAAAAAAATCAGAATATACTACGAAAATTTGTATTACTATGAAAATTATTTAAATCATAACATATTTTTGGTGTTTTTATTGTTTTTATATTTTCAGCTTTTCACATTGTTTAACTATATAACTATAAAGTATTTGATTTTCTTGTAAAATAAAATGTTAGGTTATAATTTGATAAATCTTTTTTTCTTGTTGGAGCTTTTTATTTTTATTATTCTAGACTTTAAGATGAGTTAAAGCAACAATCCATCAGATTTTGACATTTTCCATTTATAAAAGCTAAGTGGACACAAACCCAATTTTCCAGACACTTAACCTGGATAAACCGTATAGTACACAACAAGTTCTTAATATTATAATATTATGATGTTGATATCAAAATGATATGTCGTTAAAATCCATGTCTATTAATGTGCATCAGCACCATCTTTGTCTTAAATGCTTGATCTCTGAAGTGTGCATGATAATAAGTTTACCCTGTTTTGGGACATGGCATTCCATCTAAACTACCATAATTGTGCAGTAAAAAAATACTTGTTGCATCTTTAAGTATGCTGAGGTTTAGGGAAGGATACGAACCCATCCCTCATTGTTATAATGACGTCAATACAATAAATATTAAAGCGTTGAAAAGTGTCATGGGTGACGTCATAAAAATACGTCTAAAACCATCCATTTTTTAGGAGTTTCCTTTCCCACTTTATCTCTCATCCCTCCTTTTTAGACTTTACACATAACACTTTTCAGCGTTCTATAAATGTTTTATTTTCAAAGTGAATGTATGGGTATTTCAGAAATTTACCTCGCCTTTGAATTCATCATATCTGTCCTCCAGCATTGTCCAGCAGAGACCAAGTCTGGTCCCAGTAAACAAGGAATTTATGGTGAAAAATACAATCAAAAAGAGTCCAGTCCATCCTGAAATAGACGATAGTATTGGAGTCTTTGTTCACTAATACCAATATGTCATACAGTGGCGCCACCTGGCGAAACTTTACAAATATTTTTTTTTATATTTTTGGCATATTTTCTTGGGAGGTTGGTTGTACCCTCCCCCAAAATAGCTATAATCCTTTCCATAGCTTATGTGAACTTACAATTTAAAGAAGAAACATATCGGTTCTGCGGTTAGCGAGATCCTTACAAACAGACAGAGATACTTGTACTGTATTATAAGGATATACACTACAGATATCTATTAACCCATTCATTCATCTGTCTATCATATATCAATCTACCATCTATCTATATATGTACATGTGCCAAGGATGGCATATGGGAGAGCTAGAACCCCGCTACCCGCCATTTCTAGATGTATTATCTATCCGAGGATGGCATATGGGTGAGCTAGAACCCAGCTATGTATGTATATATATATATGTGTGTGTGGCTTATGTAAGAGCTAGAACTCAGCTACCTACCATTTCTATCTATATATGTAAATATATGTACCTGTGCCCAGGATGGCATATGGAAGAGCTAGAACCCAGCTACCCACCATTTCTAGATGTATCTATCTATGTATTTATATGTACCTGTGCCCAGGATGGCATATGGAAGAGCCAGAACCCCGCTACCCGCCATTTCTCCGGCCAGGAAAATGGACGCCGTCAGAATGCTCAGACCTCCGCGCACCATCTGAATAAATTTTCAAAATAAATTAACAATGAAATAAAAAAGTAGACTGATGAATATTTATATCTTATTTATTTCTGTTAGCGTAACCGACAAACCTTCCAATTCAATCTTATACTAAGTAAAAAATTAAAGCTTACCTGAATAATTTTTAAAATCAATATCACAATATCAAGCTTTAGCAATATTCTTGTTTGATGCGCTATTTATGTATTAAATTGTTCTTGGTAATTGATTTTTTAATATGGATTCGAAACAGATTATTATCCGCTGGATAAAAAATAGTTCTCAACCTCACTAAAAAATCATGTAAAGCATCGTATTACAGACTTTTTTTGCATAATAAAATAAAAATCACAATATTTAAACCAATTTTGTTAGTCCCTGCCTATGGTCCTTCGGAGGTAACAGTTTTAATCTTATATTTTTTCCTTTTAATATCCACGGAAAACTGTCTATAATACGATGCGAGAAATAACTATTGCTTACCTCTGTCTGTAAAGGTACAAGGTTGTTGAGTTCAAGTTTGTCAGGATGCGAAGAGTGCAATAGAGGATCCAACACTAAAAAATGGATATATTAGAACTTGGATCTTACACCAGTTTCATGAGTTTCATATCTTCTTATAAAGTGAAATTTGCAGCGGGCTAAAATACATATTCCCCCTTTCACCCCCTTTACCCCATCCGCTCAGCTCCTACTGGATAAACGAACGCACCAATAAACGAGTTCCAATCTGTCATAATATCCACGTATATTCTACATCCATTCATTAAGAAACATAATCTTAAAAATAAAATTTTAATTTAATTTTGAAAATTCATCTATAATAATAATTATAATCAAACAAAATATTAGTAAAAGGTTTACTCTTATAATATTTTTATAAATAAATATTCTGGATTTATCTAAATCAGAAAAAATCCTTATATTTCATTTCATAGTAAAGCAACGTTTTTTTGTATTTCAATTTTCTTTTTCTTAACTTTCATGCTTTAGCAATCTCCAGAAAGATACTAATAACACAGGATTTTTACAAAACAAAGGACAACGTAAATTATAGAATAGTTTTACTTCTTAAAAGGTATAATAATATAACAGCCAAAAAAATACCATGATTATCATCCCCGTAGAGAAAATAATATAAAAACTTCAAAAAAGAATTCATTTTGATTCGTTAACTTTTATTACACTATTATTTAACACTTTAACAGCTGAGATATATAAGGTATACTGCAATATAATATTCTCTACTGTGTTAATACAGGATGGCTAGATAATTCTAGTTATTTATTTAATCTGCATTAGTAAATAATGTAAGGGTGGTTTTTTAATTATCCATCGTCAAATTTCAGTCCCTCAAGATAACAAACCTGGTTTTAACCTTATAATTTTCCATTTTAATATCGACGGAAAGCTGTCTATGATATGTTGTATAAATGACTATTCTATAAAATCTTTTTTGTGATATATATTATTGATTTTTTGAAAATCTTTTTCTGAAATGTCAAAATTATATTTTTTACTTTAACCTAAAAAATGTCATTAAAAAACTTTTTAATGCAATTTTCTCTTGCCTATCCCCACTCCCCTCTAATTGGAGTTCATTTTGGGCCCTAGGGGTGAGAGGGGGGGAAGAGACAAGATTCTATGGGTTAAAACATATAAAAAAGAGTTTAATATAAATTGGCTTAAATATTTCTTTTTTGCATCTAAATTGCCAGACATCCTGTAATATTTGCCTGTGTTTGTTTCACAGATTAATTAAAAGTTTAAAACACTTGTAACTCTGAATAGATCATTTACCTGTCTCACTATTACATACAGTATTTAATATTGAGAAAGGTATATGAGAAACAAGGATGACAACATCCCTGAAAGTGAAGCTCTAAAATCGGACGATAAGACAATCGAACATTAACACATCACCAAATAAATCATAAGAGATTTCAAACAAAAGCTTAATCCGATCCGTTCTGATACGACTATGACATATGTAGACTGAAGTGTCAGAACTTATTAAACACATGTCCTAGGAAATCTAGGTTAAAAATCAGGTTAGGACTTTATGGTAACGATTATAGAGCTGCTAAGCTTTCCAAATCGTACCTAATTGTTAAGGGAATCGCTGCTTTGAAATAGAACACGCAAATCGTTGACATTCTATCGATTTGCAAGTTTATGTCTACTGTATGTCTCTGAGAAAAGTGTTTGTGGCTGACATAATACCGAAATATCATCAGTAAAATGACATTTAATAATCTATAATACAAAGTAGCTTGATGTCCGTCCATCCGTCCGTCCGTCCGTCCGTCCGTCTGAAGCTTAAGATCTCAGTAACCACTGAACCGATCGGATTCTACTCTTCAG
>LS056972.1:0-11495 GCA_900241095.1 Acartia tonsa
TTTTTTCCTATAACGTACGGATTGATACTATACATTAATGTGAAGAATATATAGTATTATCTGATGCTAAAAAAAAAAATTATTTTTAACAGTGTAGATAATTAACCTTAGTTCCATAGATTTCAGCAAACCTGCCTCCAGGAACTTGTAACAGAATGTACCCATAGAAATAGGATCCAAGCACCCAAGATTTCTCTAACAAGGATGACAACATCCATAAAATCGAAGCACTGAAACGGTAGGACAAACGGACATTAACACTTGTATATTGTCAGAACTGAATAATCAGAATATAAAAGCATAAGAGTCGAATCAAATTTGTAAGTAAATTTTAGAAAAAAACTGCTTGATGCAGGATAATGTTTATTGGCATATTTACATTTTTAGGACTTTATTATAGAGTTGCTTCGCTTATAATATTGTACTTCGTTGTCCCAGGAAGCAATATACCAAAAATCAGATCAAACGGATAATTAGATCACATAAAAATTTGTTTTTAAAAAAGTAGAAAAATCAGCACTTTTAAAATGGACGTACAGACATTCCGGTAATGATTATAGATTTGCTAAGCTTTCTAAATCGTACCTAACTACTACAGGAATCACCATGCAAAGTTTGAAATTGATAGGACAATTCTAAAATGCCTAAATTAACGAATAAAAGCTAACTATCTCGGGCGGACAGACGGACGGACGGACCGACCCTGATTATAGAAAAGCTTCGCTTTTAAAAAGAATTAAAAGTCGACCTCCCCTTTAAATTACAGTTTTTTAAAGAAAAAGTTAAAAAAAGTTTTGGAGGTGGTCATTATTTTTAGGGGTTGATTTCTCATGAGATGGTGGTGGTACCCTCCCACAAAACAGTTATAAACCTTGCCAGGACCTATATAAATGTACCATGTAAAGGAGAACCATATCGGTTCAGTGGTTAGGGGGATTTTTCGGTATAAACACACATACACAAAAACATCATGTTACTTTAAAATGAGGAATATAAAATGTACCTCCTCAACCCTAGTGTGGAGGAAGGAAGAGAATTGAGGAAAGATTTTAAAAGGAAATGGTTTCTTGCCCCATTTCAATGTCCATTGTGGAACATAAATGCCACAAATTCAATGAATTTCAATCTTGGAACAACATAAAAACATTTATATGCTTATTTTATATTTTACTTGCGGGTGCGACCCTAGCTTCTAGATGCTGATGTTTCAGATGCGATAGGGAGATCTTAAGGGATGAGCGATCTGACAAACGGACGAACATACATTGCATTGTTTTACTTTTTTTACGATTTTAATTTACATTGAATTACATTTTTTAATATTACAAACATTTTTCTGCAATAATAAAAATAATTTTAAAATATAAATTTTAGAAAAATGTAATACAATTATTTCAATCAAATGCTTAGAACACATAGAATAAGTTTTAATTTATTAGAGACAAGTTGTGCTTGGCATCTAGGGGCCAGAGGCCTCTTGAGAGGAGAAACCAAGGAAAGTTGAGCCACATGTTGTATTTTTAACAAAAATAAAAGAGAGGGGTCTTTTTTTTTCTTTTTTTTGTGGGGTTGAAGAGTTTAATCGGTTCAGTGGTTATTATATCCCTCATACATACGTGCGTCGATATAATGAATACATTTGGGCATTTTTCCATTGAAATATCTTGAACAAATCTATATTTGTTGATATTCAAGTTGATTTATCGAATATTCTACAGAACCTAAAGGAAGAGTTTTATGACCTCATTTGTGTGAGGCTTTGTATTCTATATGTAGTGGAGATAAACAATAAAACAAATACAATAGGGCGCTGATCCGCGCAGCCGCAGTCTTATTGAGTTACATCCGTCCGTTAAACAACGTTTAAAAAATCGAATCTACATACAATTACTACCAATTACTCAGCTACCAAGGAAGTCCAAGCTCTTTTTTGGAAGGTGGATAAAACACAGATCAGAGGGGTAATTAACACTTAGGGCGGAAAGTGGGAAATTTTTTTTTACCTGTGGAAAATTTAAAATGGACCTAACCATTTTTAAAAAATATTTCAGCTGCTAGTATGTCAATATTCAGAAGAAAAAAAACAAAGTTTCTCTAAAAAATGAACGGATACAATTCCTTGATATAAAAATGCTCATATATTTAACAACATAATTTATTTATACTGTAATATCTAGGGATCTTAGGGGATAAGAAAATGGACGTCTAATTGATGTTCGTACCTAATGACGATAAACAAGAAAACACATCTGTATATTTAAATTATTGGTTAAAAAGTTTGGAGTTAACCCATTCATAGGCTAGGGACGAAGCTACAAATATGACAGAACAATAACTTTGCATATTTCTAATTCGTGCATATAAATCTCATTCTTTAAAAAATGGATTAGATCAGATTAAATTTTCTAAATAACAATGGCGGCAAGGATACTAGTACATTTTCATAAAGGTAAACAAAATTTATGATCTAATTCAATTTGAGAGAAGATTGTGTTATGTTTCATTGAACTATATCTTTAGTCATAAAAATATAATTATTCTTTTTCAATAAAATAGGATATTAGTTTTTGTTTCTTTCAGAAAAGTTTCTGTATTTTTTTTTATAAGCAGCTGAGCCCTTAGAATCTAGAGGCTCTGTATTTGAAAGGGTAGGGAAGAAAATGGCAGAAAATTAGCCAAAAACCTCTCAAATAGTTATATCTATTAATAAATCTTAATTAATAAACACCTCACCTCTTCATATAATAGGATACATTTCCAATAACATATTTTGTGGCTTATTTCTTTTGCTCAATCTAAGATATTATATTCTCTTTAAAACGGTTGCTGAACGTAACATTGTTTGTAGCACCAAACAACGGGCCTTACATATTACTGTAAATTACACTGAAACCTAAAGTTTAAACCAACATTATCTAATTCTTTTGTCAAAAACTTTGGTTATTTGTATTTAAATTTTTTTTTCTACCTATAGTTTAATTTACAGATTTGGCATGAATTGTATGCGAATCCAATATTTCTATGGACATTTTCAATCTT
Organism: Acartia tonsa; assembly: GCA_900241095.1. Taxonomy (NCBI): domain Eukaryota; kingdom Metazoa; phylum Arthropoda; class Copepoda; order Calanoida; family Acartiidae; genus Acartia; species Acartia tonsa. Next base: position 3,040 of record LS056972.1, read on the forward strand.
GTTTACCTAAAAAGTAAACAATGGAAAAAAAGGAAATTAGTTTTTCTATTATAAATAAAAAAAAAATGTTTGTTTAGAAAATTTATCTGTATCAACTCATCAATTTTGGTGACAGAGTGAGGATGAACAAATGTTTGTCCCCAGAGATGAAAGGGATGGGATAACTTGATAAGTTATAAATCCTTATACTAAAGTAACAGGATGTTTGTATGTTTGTCTGTTTGTTTGTCTGTGTGTTTGTACCGAAGGATCTCGCTAACCGCTGAACCAATCGGGTTCTCCTTAACAGGGCAACTTCTCATAGTTCCTGGGAAGTTTTTTAACAATTTTGGGGGAGGGTACCACCACCCTCCCAAGAGAAATCACAATAAATCGCAATTTTTTTCTCTCGAATAGAGACTCCTACGTAACATTGCAAAGTATCGTAGAATATTGATATAGACTCCTTCGAAACATTGCAAGATATAGTAATATTTTTTTAAACCAACCATTTAGGTGCCACTAGAGGCCTCTAGGGGCGTATCCGCTAGTGTAAAATAAAATAAGATATTTGTTGTATTGATTCATTATTTTTTACGCAACGCATATGTTTAGTTCTGTATTCACTCAACCTCGAACAAAACTAAATAAGAGATTTATAAATCTACTGATATTTTTGAATTTTTTAAGCACAGCTTTTTTTATTAGGACAGGCAGGTCCATCCTTTTTGGGTAAGATTTATACGAAATTTTTGTTTAAACTTTTATATAATGTTAGGTATCAAATGCGTTGTCAATTTTTATTCTAATTTGTTAAGCTTTATTTTTATGGATGTTGTCATCCTTGTTTTTAACCTAGTTAGCCTTAACAAATATATTATTGAAATTTAAGGAGTTTAGGGAGTGTGGAGGAGGTTTTTAGATTAAATCCGCCAAGATGTCACCATCCCCTATCCTTTGCCTACCTGTCAGTGTTTGGTAAATATTTGCTTAAAATAAACAAGAAGTGTACCAACTTCATTCAATTTTAGATTGGCAAAAAATTAGATTTAATGCTAATTTCATTATTTTTTCGCATTTTTTTTGTAGGAACAAGAATGTTAACCAAGGACGTCCAAGCTTTTTATTTTGAGGGGGTTAAATTTAGTGGTTTCAAGGATATGAGGGAGGTGATCTAATCTTTTAAAATTTTTGAAAAAACCCCCTCACTTGAACGTCTATAATTACAAAACCAATAAAAATAAAGCTCCATTATCAGACCTAAGGCCAAATCAATATTAACACTTGTAGAGTTTCAGAACAAAATAATGGAATATAACGGAATATAAGGAATAATAGAAAATAATGGATGTAGAATATATGTGGATAATATTACAGGTGAAAAATTGTCGTTAATTTATATTACTAACATGGTACTTTTTTATTGGTCAGTCAGATTGGATAAAGGAGGGCGGAAGGTGGGAATAGATATTTAGCCCGCTTCAAGTTTCAAGAGAACAAGAAAATTTGGTGCAATTTCCAGGTATTGATAAATCAATTAAGAAAAAGTTTTACAACTAAAAATATAAAAACCAAATACAAATATGAAATGGCATAACCCAGCATTCCAATGAATAATTGATTTGAAAAATACCAGTCTAGCACGAAACATGTCAAATATTTATTGCATATGGTTTAATTTGAATTTATGGGCAATATATTTGGTTTTTTTTGAATTATTAGTTAGAGAGGAAAGCTGCTTAACAGTTATTACTTGTCGTTCTACAAAAAAGTTTTGGGCTTTCCCACAAAGTGACTGTTGAAGTCTGACATCAACCCAACCTAATCTTTTAAATAAATTCAAAAAAAGGATTGGGGTTCAAGGGTTCTATACCTAGCCCTGCAGGGCATATACCTGCAATGCATTGATCCTGCGAGGCTACCACCCAATGCCCAATATAACCTTACCTAACCTTATATACAAACAACAAAAACTACCCACCCTCTTATATTTAAATAAGAATAGAGAGAGGGGAGAATTTTTAGTGCTAAACTAGGTACTTTTTGTTAAAGCACTCTGGAATTACAATTACCTTTTTTTTGGTAGAGTAGATACTCTATTATCTATTAATTGTCCTTACGTCCACCATACGTTCCTAATAATATATAGGAGATATAAAAAATATACCCTTATTAACGATTGTGAATTATCAGTGGCTGCTATTCAGCCAATTAATTCCATTTGAAATTGACGAAAATTAGATATTTTGTTGGAGTAAAGTTGGAGTAAAACTTGTTTTTTTGTTTTTGTAACTGAAAGGGAAGTGGGTAAGAAGGGTGAGAAAAAGGTAAGGGGGTTGAGGGGAAATTTTCACTTAGAATTATTGTCAGAATCACATACCCTTTTCCCTGTGAATCATAAAACCTGCTTTACTTATTTCCCATAGAAAATGTTTCAAAACCTTCGTTTTAACAGTAAAGATAATCCCTGAAAAACAAAGTCTTTACAGTCCAGACGAACAGACGGGCAGACTGGAAAATAACTTAAAACCATCACAGGACCAGTAGGTATATTCCATGAAGAGTTGAGCCCAATTGGTTAAGTGGTTACTGAGTTCTTAAGCTGCAGATAGACAGACAGCGTATTACTTTGTATTATAGATTGTAATATTTTCTTTTCTCAAGATTAAGGTTTGCAAAACCCTAATGAGAAATCTTTTCTTAATCTGTTCTACTTTTATTAATTACAACTTTCAGAATCACATTTCTTTGTTTATGCATTTGTTAATAGGTTAAACCAAAACTCCATTGCTCCCCCTTCCTCCCAATTGCCAAAAATTTTCAAGTTATAATTTATTCCCCACCCTCCCTATAACAAAGAAGGATATCCCAAGATATTTGTGAAAATATTTTGATCCAACAAAATCTTTAAAACCACCTAAAGAAGTTTTTGACGAAGCTGGAAAAAGTGGCGTCACAGATTATGACGTAAAAAAAAATTAACCAATAAAAGGTCACTATAAATTTTACCATTGGTCAATTATAGTATATTACTGGCCTCTCATTGGTTAATTTTTTTGACGTCATAATCTGTGCCGCCACTTTTACCAGCTTCTTTTTGACACTATTTATTGAACACATTCATGAAAAATTATTTAAAATTTTACCTATATATTTAGCAACCTACAGAATGTGTTTCTCACTTACAAATTTTCTACAACGATTCTACATTTTGCTGCTTTGTTTTAGGCAGGGACGCAGAGCACAATTAAATTAATCTACACCACATTCTACCCTATATTAATTCTTGGCTACTAAAAGTATTTTAAACAAGCGTTAAGTAAAAGTGAAGATAAATTTATCGTCGTTTGTCTCATCCCTAAGTCCTTAGTTTTTTGTCACTTCGGATAGAAAAGATGGTGTTCTAATATCAGCCAAAATGTCTATCAAGCCCTTCTTAATAAAAAGATAATTTATAAATATATTTCTTAAAAATATGTTTAAAGTACGCTTTTAAAGACAAATATTACTTAGTTTTCAAATGAAGAAGAATTTTTTTTGTTGTGGTTATTTTTTTCTACGGGTGTTTTCTCTTGGGAGAGCTGCAGTACCCTCGATTAAAATAGTTATAAACCTTCCCAGGACCTATGAAAAGCTTCATATGAAAGGAGAACTATATCGTTTTAGCAGTTTGCGATATCCTTCAGTACACAAAACAGACAGACACAGATCCTGATACTTAAAAAAAGACCAACAGACAGAAAGACATTGTACTTGGGAATAATGGTATTAATATGTCACAAATATAATGACGTGTGATGAATGAATAAGTTAGACAAATAATCTTTATTGTCCACTAATAAAATATATAAAAAAGCAAGGACTAGACGGTCAAGTAATAGCGAAGCAAAAATATTTGGAAATTAGGATGAGTAATAAAAGAATTCATAGAGTTGATGCTCTTCAACCAGGGTATTACAAGAATAGTTATTTATCGTGTCGTATTATAGACAGTTTTCCGTGGATTATAAAATAAATAATAAAAATGTAGGATTAATTTCTATTTTGTTGATGGATTATTTCTAAGATTTTTATTCTATTTTCCATGAAAAATTGTCAAAAATAGGAAATGATACTGATTTTCAGTTTATTAGAACTGGTTCCAATTATGTATAAAAAATGCCTAAGGTCTAATTCAGAAAATCAAATTTCTCAAATAAACTCTGATTTTCTCAGAGAAATTACATAAATACATCTAACTTTAAAGTAACAGAATTTTTTTGGACAAATAGATGAACCTTTACAATTAAAGAAAGAACGGGAAACTAAAAATTAAATACAATAATATGAAAATAAATGTGTAAGGCTAAAATTTATGGACAGGAAGAATATTAATACTGAAATAGACTAACCCAATTCTTATTATAGAGTTTCTTCACTCCATGAATCAACATGAGATTTCAGGGATCTTAAGGGATAAGACAATTGATGATAAATTTATGTACATCCAAAATGGGGATGAAAAAAATTACACCTTTTATAGATTTAAATCATTGGTTGAACTCTTCTAATTTGGAACCAACCAATGATAATTTAATTAACTACTCTTAGTTATTGAACCGACAAATGAGATAACGTGGTTATAAAAATTATGATACAAGTGTAATTTACAGTCCAATGTCCCCTCCCTCCTTGAGAATCATTCATATTAACCTTGTGCTTTTATGATAACAATGTCATTTTCTGAAAAATAAAAGATTCAGAAAATATAGAAATCAAAAATAAGAGTACAGACACACAAAAACAAATATGGAAAAGTAAAATTATGAAAATAAGAACAATATGACAAGTGCAGCAGAATAAAACAAATTATGTATTTAATTATAATTTGTGTGCAACCATCCACTTGAATGCCCTTGAATCGCAGACAATTTGACATAAAGGAAGGACATTTAAAATTTTTTTTAAAAGGGATGTTATCCTCCCCTAAATACGCCCTTGCAAAGCAACGTTTCTTTCATCCTATGAAAACTTTTAATCTTGGCTAATTAATTAGTCAGGGATTTTAATGGATTGGACAATAGATCAAATATATAGGACACCCACTCCCTTATCCTGAAAACAAAGTAAACCCTGTGGATTAAATTACTAGTAGAAAAGTTGGAACAATGTAATTTGAAAGTTAACACACCCTATAGTAATTAAGATAATTAATAGTAGAACAAGTTATAATTTAGAGGGACATTTACAGTTCAATATCCCTTCCCTGACTGTTTGAGAAGTTTTATTACAAATGATTCAAGAGCTTTGTTTAGTTCAAATTGATATCAATTAAGTATTTAATTGTAAGATAAAAAGAAAAAACAAATGTTTTACATAAGCTTTATGCTACTCAATTTAAATAGAAAACTTAAATACTCTTTCTTATACATTTGTCATGCACTTTATTATTCTCTTGTTGTAAAAAATAAAAAAAAATTTCATGCACAAATAAATGGCAAAAATTACTATAAAAGCAAAAAACCTTAACGGCATGGCATTGCTTTGAAACCACTGGATTGTAAATGGTTTCAGCCATACTGAAAAAATCATCATATCATATTATAGACAATTTCCCCGAATAAAGAAACATAAATCATGATATTAATACCAGTTTTGTTAGCCCGTGCATCCGGCTCCTCGGGGCTAACAAAACTTGAATTAATCTAATATTTTACCTTTTTCTGTTCGATGACAGCTGTCTATAATACGATGCGAAAATGTCCCTTGTTGTGCTAACATTTTCATCCTAATTATATAAAAGCATTTCTTACAAAAATGTTGTTAAGAAATAGTTCAAATATTTAGGTACTTTCCTGCAAATTCACTATCGAGCAATGAAATACCCACCCCTTAATTTTTAATACATTAAGAATAAGGAGGTGGTTAATGTTTTATCTATGCCTAATCCTGCTGGGCCCATATCTGCTGAATTACTCGTACCTAACATAACCTATCCTAACCTACCCTAAAGTTATAGGCAGACAAATAAAAAAATTATCCTCTTTATTTCAAATTTGGATCAAAATAAGGGAGGAGGGGTTACGGGTGCTCAACAAGGCACTTTGAGGTAAAAAGGAAATATTTGTGCGTGTTTACCTGTGAATAAATCATCTTTACCCCATTCCTGTCCACACATATCTTGTCTCTTGTCCAACATAATAATTCTTTTGTGTCTGCACTTTTATACCTGGGATCTAAAGGGATAGGACAATGGTCGATAAATTGATGAACATCCCCAATGATGTTACACTAAACTATTCCATATGTAGATTACAATTAGGGGTTGAAACGTTCGGACACTCAAGTTAATGAACCAAAATTCTTTAAAGTCCATAAGGTTGTTAAGCCAACGAATAAGAAAACATTATTTTAAAACTTCAGGGACTTGTGTAAAAAAAACAGTCCAATGTCCTCTCCCTTCATACTTTTATTCAGAACTCGGTTCTTAAAAATAAGCCAAGCTTTGATACAATCAAGAAATTTTTAATTTTCATAGTTAAAAAAAACAGCGGATAACAAAATTTAATGAAATAAAAGTACCAACAGTTTTTGAGACAACAAACTTGGTTATAAAACTTTGGATACCAGTATTATATACACAGTCTTTTGTCCTCTCCCTCCTTGAGAATTTCATCCATGGTCCAATCCCTGTGTATGTGAGTGATGCACCTTGGGTATTTAAGAATGCTTAAAATTGACAAAATATTTGTCTGTCCTCTCCCTCAGGGACTAAGGGATATGACAATCGACGAAAAAATAATCTTAACCTCGAATTCTTAAGATTTATTGTCAGCCTTGAATGACTTGTATATATTTTTAAAAAAAGAAATTTTTACAGGCAATGTCCTCCCCCTCCCAGAACCTCACTACAGTTAAAATTTTCTCTGTTGTTTTCAAAATTTAGGAACTAAACTCTGAAAAATTTATCAAAGAAAGATTTACTTTTCACACATATTTTCATTGAATTTGTTGTTTGTAACGAATTACACCATTTTAAAAATTATAAATTTAGTTAAAACGCGTTTTTAAAGATTTGTATCTGTCTGTGTGCACAAAAACCACTCAAGCGATATAGTTCTCCTTACAGTGTAGTTTTTCATAGGTCCTACGAGGAAGGTTGATAACTATTTTGGGTGAGAGAACCACCACCATCTAAAGAGAAATCGCTTCTAGAAAAAAATTACTCCCCCCAAAAAATTATTTGCTAATTATGTCTCAAGGGCTTTAGTGGCACTAGGGGGCAAAAAAGAGCACATTTTAGCTGATATCACATGTAAATGTCTCCATTTTCTTATTGTTAATTATAACATAGAAAGAATTTTAATGTTATAGGTAGATTTGAAATCTGCATCAAATCTTAAGGATTTTTTTTTAAATTCGTTTTTTGTATAACTATTTATTTAAAACCGCAAAAACTCTGACATCTGTGATTGGAGAAGCTTAAGTGTCGTACATCATTCAACCAATTAGAGCACAGGTAGTTTTCAATCCACCTATCACAGATGTCAAAATTAATTAGCTTAAATTATATTTGCGCTTTTAAATAAAGAATTATACAAAATACGAATTTTATAAAAAAAAAAATCCTTAAAATTTTGATGCAGATTTTAAATCTACCTATAACATTAAATTCTTTCCATCCTATATAGTCTACTGTATACCCATTTCAATTTGATAAATCAAAACAAATTAAAACGTCCATAAAGAAATATTTTAGAATTAGACCCCTAAAAAACAATACATCGTTTTCTTCTAATGTTTTTTCCAATTAAGTATGACCCAGATATTTGTAAAAATATGAAAAATAAATACCCACAGATTTAGAAATATTCCTTTGAATCAATTTAGGCAGTCATAGGAAACCCCCCAACCTTGCAAAACTAGGCAAGGGTGAGGTAATAAGGAAAACTTCTAATAAGAGTGCGATTCAAGCCATAATGTTCTTGAACTTGAAACTGGCACAAAAGTTTCTTAACACACTACATGACAACTTTAGTACCGAAGACTAAGAAACTATGGCTAATCAACCAATCAAAAAAAACTGCATAGTAGATATAAGATGCTACTAGTAATACATAATGTTAATGATATAATAATTCCTGTTGTAATGTTATGTTTAGATGTTGTCAATAGCCACTTCTAAATATTATCAATTGTGAAGCACTTTATAGTGCCTATAAAAAATGACTTCATATTGGAATAGTCCATTATTCTAATATGATATTTTTTATACCTCCCTTTTTTAGCCACTAAATTAAAAAAAAATTTTGGTCGAAAAATCTAATATGACTATAAAGAGCCTCTCAAATGTCGACATCAGAAAACCATTGACGCAATGATTACAGGCCAGACAGAGATAGCAGAAGCTTAGCTTTAAACATTGTTAAGGGGGGGGGGGGGGGGTTTGTGGGCATTTGGCAATTTTGGGGTAATTGCCACGTTTTGACATTTGAAAA
>LS056973.1:0-11494 GCA_900241095.1 Acartia tonsa
CCACAGTGAATACTGGCTTCTTATTGGTTAATTGTAAATTTTTTCTGACGTCATAGTTCGACACTTTTACTGTTTTCATTTTTTTAGGTATCTTTGGTTTCTGTACCATTACTGTCCTACTGTGGCCCATGTTTTTCATCAAGGTTGGAGAAACTTTTGGTCTTGGTCCTGAATTTAGGTAATCACTAATATTCACTCGCAATGTATGTTCTATAAAGCTTTGTTCCTGCATTTATTCTTCTGTGTTATATTTCCTTTGGAGAAGCTTTTGTTCTTAGACATAAATAATTACTTTTCAAACACAATATGTACTCTATAGCTTAGTTTCTTTATATCTTCTTTGGGGGTCTATTTCCTTTATTAAATCTTAAATTAAATATTAAAATTTGCAAGTTCTAGGGTACACACAGACAGACTCGCATCCCAACTCTAAATTTAAAAAAAAACGGACTGACAGACACATAAACAGACTCATCAACATCCTGTTACTTTAATATAATACTAGCGGCTACACCCCTAAAGGCCTTTAGGGGCACTAGAGGCGATTAAATTTCTCTTTGGAGGGTGGTGGTACCCTCCCCCAAAATAGTTAAAACTCTTCCCGGGACCTATGAGAAGCTACCCTGTTAAGCAGAACCCGATCGGTTCAGCGGTTACCGAGATCCTTCGGTACATACAAACAGACTTACAGACACACAGACAAAGATCCTTTTACTTTATTAAAAGGATTTACTAAAATTTCAGATTTGAGGACGCTATTGATGGTCTGACCCAAGTTGGTACTGGTGCTGGTGTGCTTGGCTGGACTATTGGAAACATGTTTTCCATTGCTGTATTCAACTTTGCTGGTAATAATTCCACTGTTTAGTTAACTATTGGCTAAGCGCCTTGAGGGCTCTTATGGGCATTTTGAATACTAGGATTAGGGTGGTTATCAGGGATCTAAAGGGATAAGACAATGGCCGATAATTTGATGTAAATTCTCAAAATTGATACACAAAATTATCCCTTGTGTAGATTAAAATTAGTAGTTAAAACAATTGAACACTCAACTTTATAAATAAACCAATCAAAATTAACCAAAGTCCCCAAATTTGTTGAAAAAACAAAGAAGAAGATGTTATTATAAAACTTTGGGGACTAGTGTAAGAAACTGCCCATTTTCCCCTCTCTCTCTGGGTGGTTATTGATCCATCAAGTAAAAAGAACTTTAGACAAAGCAAACTTAAAACTACTGACGGAATAACAAAGTTAAAGAGTAATCCGCGAGTTCAAAGCTGGACCACCACACTGCATCATATTTTAGACTCAAAAACGGTACCAACTGCTGATATGTTCAATAGTAAGCCAATGAGGAATGCCATGGCCCACAAACAGGCGCAACTCATTGCCGTTTGCAGAATTTGCAGACAAAAGTCTTGCAATCAAAGGGTTGGAAGTAGATTGGGTGGGTAACCCAATACTCATCAAGTACAAGACGCTTTACACTGCAATTATAAGACGCAGACAGAGTATGTTTCAAAGTGTAGAGAGAGAGCGATAGGTAATTGTAGGTAGGTGGTTAAAGAGAAGCTGCGCTCCTTACAATTTATATAATGTAGGTGTATCAGTTACCAAGACCCTGAACGGAACCACTCGTGCTGTCCTGGACAATATTAGACAGATCTTTATCTGGGCATTCTCACTGATTGTAGGGTGGCAGGAGTTCAACTTTATGACGGTAATAATTTTGTACAATTTTGCTCAAAGTGCCTAATCGAGCCAAGAAATCCCCCCTTTTATTTAGTAATAAATCTTAATAAAAATCTTTTGTTTGGTTGTTTATTAGTTTAGGTTAGGAAAGGTTATGTTATATTTGGTTATTGGTTGGACTGCAAGGTCAGGGCAACCCAGGTATAAGCCCCACAGAAAGGAACTTAATATCAATTCATTTAAAGAATGAGGGAGGGTGTGGTTTCAGTGCTTAATATTCACTTTATTGGAAAAGCACAAAAAATAACAAGAGTATTTACAGCTGTCTTTTTCTACATTTTTAACTACCTGCAGCCTTTTACTTGTCTAATTAGCTATAAAAATTAACACAAACTTACCTAACATTTTGTTGTTCAAAAGTTGAAAAAATAATCTTATTAATTGCATTTATATCAATTCTACGTTTTAACATATAAAGGACAGATTTAATTGTTTGAGATCAAAGTACTTTAAAATATGTATTTGAATTATGTTAGTATTTCTATAAAATAAAGATAAAACTTATCTTTAACTGACGCAATAAAAAACAATTTTTTTATAGCAAAGCTACTCTTAAATTTATTGTAAACTAACCGTCAGACTGTCTACTTGTACTTTATTTTAACTGCACAGTTTTTATAGGGATATTTTACAAAAGTCTACTTTTCTTATAATTTCAAATAATTGTTTCTTGATTTTGCAACTTTAGGATAAAATTGTCCTTTTTAATTTTAAAAAGTCCATTAAAGATAATTGTTTACTTTATTATCTTTAAATTTATTGAATTATTACTAATATGTTTAATATTAATTAATGCTAACTTTTAGTTTTAAAAGGGGGCAATTTCTTTTTGGATGATGAAGGTACCCTAAACCCAAATAATAAACCTTCCAAGGCCATAAAAAATTATAAAACTGTACTGTAGAATCATAACAGAGTTGATAAAGAGACAGGTGAGCTCACAGATAGACATTCTGTTACTTTACAAAAGGATAAAACATATCTTTGTAATTAAACAGCATTTTTAAAAGAATTATTATTTTTTTTCAGCCAATTGGATTTGTAGTGTTGATTCTGGGTATCTGGATCTACAATGATGTTATTGTCAGAGTTCTTGTGTACAAGTGTTTGGGAAAGCCTATGCCAACTTATGATAACTAGTTAGCTCCCCAATATTCAAGTTTAGGCATGTAAGATTAAAAGTTGCACACTCTTTACAACCTAATTGACTTTTTAAATTAAAACCAATGAACAAGATTGCTCAATGACCAAACTTTTAAATTCAATTCTCAATTTTTAAAGCAAGACCTATTTTTCAAAGTTTTAGATAAAATAATTATAGTGGGGCACCTGGAGAAAAACTATTTTGCCTCTAATTTTTGGATAGTAGATAAAAAAAAACAATTAAAGTTTTATTCTAGTGTATTTTTCTTAGTATAATTATATTCCTTTTTTATAGAAAGTTTAAAATGCATAGTAAGAAGAAAGTATTGATTAGGTTTGACTAGTTTTTCTTTAGTTGAAATATCCATTTCCCTATAAAAAAAAATTTTAGTTTTATATTTGTTATGCTCACTTTTATATGAGAATAGTTATTTTCGCATGGTATTATAAACAGCTTTCCGCAGATATAAAATGTAAATTATAAGATTGTACATTTTTATATTTGTAGAAAACTGGATAAAATACAATGCTAGACATAGTTTTTTTCGCTTGAATGAGAACCGGTCCTAATCCACCGGATATTAATCGGTTTTGAATGAATACTAGAAAAATAATGATTTACCTTCATACATACATGCTTTATCATTAATTATAAATTTTAAGATTACAATAAATTATTGAAATATTTGTTGTTTTGATTTATATTAATTTTAAAGTTGCTTGACATTTATTGTTATCTTTGAAGATAACGAATTATTTGGATAATTTATTTTTCACTTTAATTAAAAAGTTAAATAAACAATTTTAGACATCCATAAAATTATCTAATTACAGGATGCGGACTGACTTTAGATGTAGAAATGATTCGATTTTGAAAAAATGGGGGTATTATTGTTTTAAAAATCAATTTAACAAAGAATTTGAGGATATGGTGAAATAAATAAAGCAATATATTTAATCATATTAAATCAAATTATTCCATATGTCCTTCAGCTTAACACCTGCAGCTAATGCACTTATGAATTAAATTTATCTTGAAGAGCATAAAAAATGCTAAACCAAATAAAACATATTTTTATAAAGTCTAAAAAATCACGAGATTTCGTGATTAATTTATCTTTTAAGCTTAATTCAGTCTTTTCAAATATACTGTTTACGCTTTTTAAAAAGCGAATCTTTTCTATAATTAGGGTTGGTCCGTCTATCTGTACGTCTGAAACGGATATATTTATTCGTTAATTTGAACATGTTAAAATTGTCCCATCGATTTCACTTTTTGCATGGTGTATCTGTAGTAGTAGAAAGCTTAGCAATTCTGTTTGCCTTACCAGAATGTAAATACGTCCATTTTAAACATGACGATTTTTAACTTTTTTCAACAACAAGTTTTTATATGATATACTTATCGGGTTGATCTGACTTTTGGAATACTGTATTCTACAACAACAAAGTAATATAAGCGAATCATCTCTATAATAAATTTACAAAAAATTTGTTTTCGAATTTATTATATTTATGTTCTTGTTCTGATTATTTAGTTCTGACCCTCTACAAGTATTAATGTTCGCTTGTCCTACCGTTTCAGAGCTTCGCTTTTTTGGATGTTGTCATCCTTGTTTTGTAAACACGTCTATCCTTATATTTTTATGCTGGCACTCTAAAATGCAAAAAAAAATCAATTTACAATAAATCTACAAAATAAGATAAGATGTACAAGCAAAAATATTACTCCATACAAAGCATGAAAATAGGCGTGAAAAAATAGGGTGTAATTAACTCCATGTGGTGTGCAACGAAGATGATTAAAGCCCTTCCACAGATTATGACGTCATTGTATCAAAGGATCTCGCTAACCGCTAAACCGATCGGGTTCTCCTTAACAGGGAAGCTTTTTATAACTATTTTAGGGGAGAGTACCACCACCCTCCTATGAGAAATAATAATAAATCGAAATTTTTATTTTAAGTTGAGACTCCTACGTAACATTGCGAGGTATCGTATAAAGAGACTCTTACGCTACATATCGTAGAAACTTGAACGCAACAAAAAACAATCATTTAAAGTGCCACTATAGGCTTACTGCTGAAGTAATATGGTTCTTCTCATAGGCATTGGGAAGTTTTATAACTTTTTTGAAGGGTATCACCACACTTCCAAAAGAAAAAATGGGTAGAATATATCATTAAAAACATATATTGAATCGAGTTTGTATAAATTTAATTTTTAAAAAAACTAAAAAGCTCATAATGAATAAATGAAATATGCATTTTTTTCAATAAGTTATATGAAGAGCAGACTTGATTATGATTTCTGCCTTTTGTATGTATTAAAAGGGGGCAAAATTGTCCCCTGTTTGCGCCAATAAATTGATAGGTATGTATTTAGACCAAACTTATTTCTTCCGCTGGAAGTAAACAAAGTGTTTCCTCGAAACAGTGCCAATTATAACAATTAGTATTTTTTTTTGATTTCATCTTTTTTTCTATTTGATATATATCTTATTTAATTTTTTAATCAATGTAAAACAATGATGACAACATCGATAAAGGCGAAGCTCTAAATCGGTAGGACTTGAAGAGTGTCAGTACTGAATAAGCATAATATAAACGTATAAGTCATAACAAAGTTGTAAGTAAATTTGATAGAACTGAATAAGCAGAAAATAAATATATAAGTCTAGACAAAATTGTAAGTAAATTTGATACAAAACTGCTTAAATACTGGTAACATACTGGTACAGAGTTGCTACGTTTCCTAAATCATACCTAATTGGTTTTTGAATCATCATGCAATGTTTTAAATCAATAGGACAATTCTAACATGTTTAAATTAACGAAAAGAGCTAACCGTTCTGGACGTACGGACTGACATACCGACGCCATTAATAGAAAACGTTTTTTGTGTTTAACTTATAGATTTTTGATGAAATAGATAGATAGATTGAAGAAAAGGGATTCATATTATCAGAGAGAAAAATAGATAGATAAAGAGAGCAATCCATCATTTACTTTAGACTTTTACTTTAAATCCATACCAAGACATTCTAATTTAGATTAACTACATAATCTTTATATTTCAAAAATTAAAGATGAACAGTTTTTGATGAATCTAAATTATTTTCTATGCCATAAAATTTAAGTAGCAGTGTTTAAACGTTCATGTCAATATTATGAATAGCAATCTTTATCTTTTGTTGGTCTCTTCTCTATCTTATTCCAAACGGGGCTCTCTCCCTTCCGGGTTCTATTCTCTCAGAAAATATACTGAACCTAACCTAAAATCAAGCATCTAAATACATTAAAACAAAAGGTTTGTTTGTGGATATAAGGGATTAAAAAAGGGACGATACCTGCCTAGTATTAAAGAAAAAAACAAGATTACCCCCTTTGTTCCACGGATATGAAAATTAAAATTATAAGATTAAAATCAGTTTTGAAATTCTCGAGTGGTCCAAATGCCAAAAGTGGAAAATTGTCTGCAATACGTTGCTATACATGGTAATTCATTATGGCTGAGAACCGGTTCTAATCCACCGGATATTAATCGGGTTTAAAGCCATACTGAAAATTTTCTTATTCATGTGTCATAGGTTTTTATGCGCGAATGTATGAACGCTCAAGTAGCGGAAAAGTGTAACTAGTAGGACAGTCATTCCTATATTTATTAGATTCAATAGAATTACACTATAGAATCTAAAACTATCATAAATTGCAGCAGAGGCGTGCAGTAGGGAAGTGAAGGGTGTTGTATTCACTCTTTTACACCCTCAAATACAATGGTATACAATACAGTACACCCATCTAAAACAGCCTAGTGAGCTGTCAAGCAATAATAGTTAGATGATAAAAATTTGTGCGCTTCGCGCCTCAGTTTACCTATCAAAGGAGACTTGTTTGACTATTGACTACAATATGTCTAGCGAAATTTTTAAGTTGGAGGGGGCGGGGGTGGGGGGTAACAACTGCCCATTTGTTGAAACACATTTTATTGTTTTATTGTTACACTGCTGTAACATCTTGTCTTAGGAACCACTTTAATAGTGATTTATTGGCCTAAATTGTGGTCTTTTACCCTTCTTTCATTGATTTATATCACCATGTGATTCAATGCAGGGAGAGAACATTTGCACTTTAAAAATTAATTAAAAATAACGGATACGCTCCTAGAACCCTTTTAGTATACTCGAAGTAAGGGGGGAAAAGTCTACCTTCCATTTTAATTTCAAAGGGAAAGAAAAAAATTTTTGGAGGTAATTTTTTTTCCAAAGCCAATTTCTCTTACCATTTTTCAAAATAATCATAAACCTTCCCTAAACCTATTAGAAGTTTCACTGCAAGAGATAACTATTTTGTTCCAGCTACAGTTATAGACATATAGACATCCTGTTGCTTTTATATAATTATATTAATTGATAGTCCTTTCCCTTTGTCCCTGAGTTCTGAGTGAAATTAACAAGAATATCACCCTTTCACAACAGTATAACAAAGTTTAACTGAAAAATCATGTAACAATGTATAAAACTAATTACCCCAAGACAGAAATTATAAGATTAGGGGATGAGCCCATACTACACATAACATTTAAAAATTTTTTACTGAAAAATGTAATGCATATTTTTATTTTGGGACTTTGTAGGTTAACCCAAACTGAGGGCATATAATGAGGGTTAATTCTTTGGCTATATAATGTAGAGCCATGCGTTTCCTTTTAGCGGCGCGTATACAAGGGGTGTTTATAGGGTAATATGAATTATTTTTCTTTTTAAAAGTAAAAAAGTAAATCTTTTCTATAATTAGGGTCGGTCCGTTCGTTCAGAACACATTGCTTTTTTCTTTAATTTAGGCATGTTAGAATTGTTCTATCGATTTCAAACTTTGCATACTGTAATAGTTAGATACGATATAGAAAGCGTAGCCACTCAATAATCGTTACCAAATTATCCGTACGTCCATTTTAAGCATGTTAATTGCACCTTTTTTGCAATAAATTTTTTATCTGATATAATTATCCGATTGATCTGATTTTAAAATACTGATTCCTAGGAAAAAAAGTACACTGCTAAGTATCTTTGTAATCAAGTCCTAAAAATGTATGTTCTTACACATTATCCTGTATTTATGCAGTTTTTCAACAAATTTACTAACAATTTTGTTTCGACTTAAATAGATTTATATTCTGATTATTTAGTTCTGGCACAAAGTGTTAATGTTTGTTTGTCCTACCGTTTCAGAGCCTCGCTTTATGGATTTTGTCATCCTTGTAACAACTTGCAATCGGTCAATAAAGAATGATAAATTGAAAACTGAAGATATTATGCAAACAAGGATGATACATTAATAAGTAGTCGAGCATGAAGACAAAGAGAAAACAGATGGTTTCAAGAAGAATTTTCTTGTTCTTTGAATAATATATCCTAAAGAACATAATTTTTTTAAATAAAACAAATAAACCATTCATATTTTTGGTATTTCAAACCATTAAACCCCAAAAAGTTAATGTTTTTTCCCCAAAAAGTTAATGTTTTTTACTGTATTTGAGGGAGAGAGGGAAGAGATTCACCCCCCCCCCCCCACCCCTATAGAAGTTTTGTATATTTTCCCTCTTTAAAATCTACTTATTACGCCCATATATCCGGCTTTATGGCAAAATTAGAAATTTCAATGCTGATTTCTTGACAAATAACATTTATATTGATAGTCTGGTTTAATCAAAAGAAAGGGAGGGATGGTACATTGGACTGTAAATTATTCTGGTATATAAAGTTTTATAATGCGTTCTCCCATGGCTAAAAAATTTGGTACTTTTTAGAGACTTGACTTGTTGTTTAGATGTAACCTAGTCAATTAATAAGTCTAATCTAAAATTGTAATGTTATTATCCTAAAAAATCATGTATCGTATCGTATTTTACACAATTAGGCAATAATAAAATTAGAATTTTAAAATTAATACTAATATTTTTGGCCTGGACCTTCGTTTTCTCAGGGCCTACAAAACTAGAATCAATCTCATAATTTTTATTTTACCATCCTCTGGCTGTCTATAATACGATGCGATAAATAACTATTCTAAGCTGACTGCAATTCAATTATTTATCTTTTTTCTTTTCTTTTTCACTTTCTCCCTAATTATTTTATACAGCTTTACTAGCATTGGAAAAAATGTAAGCATGTCCTTAAACAGTTTCCCGCATTCAAGCATCTTTGCAACAAATACAATTACAATTTTGATTAGACTTACTAATTAACATTCTGCTCATTGAATTCTACAAGTGTTTGTTTATGTTCGTTTGTCCTACCGTCTTTTTTGAAAGCTTCTCTTCTATGGATGTTGTTTTTACCAATATATCTTTAATATAATTTCTGTAAAACTGTAATTTAATTTTATAATTGTTTATGAACTGTTGTTGTGCTACTTATTGATATGATTGTCCTTGTTATTCTGTATTAACCGCCTTAATTTGAAGCCCATTGAAACTTGTTGTACTGTGCTAGATACCACGTCGGTTTCCCGTTCATTAAAATCTATCTACAATTTATATTGATATTTATCCGTATTTTTAGTTATCTTTAAGGACAATACTATAAAAAGATCAGCTGTTTATCATATAAGTCCCCAAAGTTTTTTCTTATTCGTTGCCTTTGGGGACTTTAGTGAATTTTGATTGGTTTGTTTATTAAGTTGAGTGTTTAAACCGTCCCAACCATATGTACCTAATATATAAATATCAATTTCAGTCGATCACAGCAATTCAACAATGGGTGGGGGTTTTGAAAGAAAAGAAAAGTCAGGCTTTTCCTATTTTAATTTTAAGGAGAGTGATGACACCCACCTACCACACGCCACTGTTGATTTTATAGAAATATTAAAGCAAATCTATCTACATTTCGGTGCTGTCTGTTAGCATTATCAAATACTTAAATTTACAAAAGCTTAGATAATTTACCTACTTTAATCATTTAATCAATATAATGATGACGTTTAATCGAGATTCGACAAAATTAGCCGTGTGACGTCAATATATCCATCTCTTTTTAAGGGGTTTCCTTTCCCACTTCTCCTCTCATCTCTCCCTTTTATTACGTCACACGGCTTAGTTTGTCAAGTCGCCTAATCTTTCTTTACTTTAAAGATTTTTTTCTTTGTCTTTTTTATGTTCAAAAATAATTCTATTTATATTCATCTATCAATCTTTTTCTCCCTCACTCAAACAAAGAATTGACAAGAATAATTATATCCATGAGTACTCACAATGGACGTCCAACTTTAATTTTTTATGGTGTAATTAAACTTTAGAATCTCTCAATGTGGATAAAATAGCCTATGAGGGGCGGCAATTTTTTAATCAACCCCCCAAAATTTACATAGGGTTGAGAGAGGGGTACGGGAGGGATATATAAATTGTAGATGTTAGGCGAATATGATACATATTTTTAAACAGCGTTGCGGAGCCGTTTGATTTTGGTATGTGTTAAACACTTGATTGTTGTTGACTCTTTGACGAATAAACCCTAGTTATAGAGAAGCTGCGCTTCTACAAACAAAAATATTGTTATGGTTTTGTAAAATAAATGATAAGCTGATATTATTTAGTATATTTAGTGCTATCATTAATTTTTAGGGCGTTTACAATTCAAACACAACAGAGTAACTCAAAAATTGCGCTCTATTTTATTAAGGTTTGGATACTTATTAATAACTTTAAATAAGAGGATGTATGTCTGTGAGCTGTCTGTCTGTCTGTAGCTTAAGATCTCGCTAGACTGATATGGTTCTCCTTTACAATAAAGTTTCCTTTTAGTTTCAGGAAGGTAATAATTTCTTTTGGAGGAGGTAACAACTACCCACCCAGGAGAAATCATCCCTAAAAGGTTTATACAATGTATTTGAATAACATCACTAAGTAAATGTCAACTACAAGACTGTTTTAAAATAACTTCTATGAAAGCTTGATACAGGATTTTGTATAATTTTATTAAATCAAATGATATTGTTGGATTAAAACATCTCTTTCCCCTCCTCCCAAAATAAAAAAAACCCACAAAATTAAGCGCATTTTGGTGACGCATTAATTGAGTAAATCTTGTATTTTTCTAGTTTATGGATTTTTTAATGGGTGCCAACAACAAATTGAAGATGTTAATGTGTTTCTAAACAGAACAGGGGGGCCAAAACTTTGTGACTTGAATATATTTTTCAGTATGGCTCCGAAATCGATTATCCGCTGGATTAGAACCGGTTCTCAGCCAAACTGAAAAATCATGTATAGCATCGTATTACAGACAAATTTCCACGAATATTAAAATATGATAGATATGTAACTTGAATCTAATCGTCAAAGTAGTTTTGTAACGTACTATAAAATTTTGTTCAAAGTTGATAACTCTGATTACTTTTGTTATAGGTTTAGTTTTCTTTCATTCGTTTGTCATTTTTTTTAATGGATTCACCTTCAAAAAGTTGTGCTTTTTTATCATATAACAGTTAGGGAGTTGAATCCATTTTTATAGAAGCAGAAATATAATCTATGATTATGGTTTGGACCCTCTAAAACTGTAATCTACCCTTCCACTTTCCCCTCTCTTGGTGAAGATATCTTC
>LS056974.1:0-11492 GCA_900241095.1 Acartia tonsa
ATTTCTTTTTAAAACTAAAATTAAGATAGTGGGGGCGACTACCCCCCCCCCAAAAAAAAAAAATTCCCCCCTCCCCAAAAATTTTTATTTTAAATCTAAAATACGAAAAATTGGTTTGATTAAACCTCTTGAGGCAAAGCCCCTAGAGGCTAGGGGCGAAACCGCTAGTCTGAAAAAAATTAAGAGCAGACAAACCAACACGAACGCTATTGAGTAGCTTCGCTACTCAGAATTACTTTATGGTGTTTTAAAAAGACAATCTAAGATAATTGATATATTATTACTTGGATATTGCAACATATTTTCATGTACTCTAAAAAAGTGATGCTCGTAGCTGGCTAAACTAATGATACCCCCCTTCACGCCCTTTACTCCATTCCTTCCCCATTTACTGGATGGAAGAAATTACCAACGAATGATTATCATAGTAGCAACCTAAATTGACGACAAGTTTTCCCCTGTCAATATATATATTAACGTATATTATATCAAATTCTAAGGGCGTTGTCGATTGCTTATTTTCTTTTTTGATGATCACATACTAAGTTGCTGAATTTTACGGCAGCATTTGGAAAATTTAAGTTTTGGTTACTTTTCTAAAAACAAGGATGGCAACATCTATAAAAAGGAAGCTCTTAAAATGGTAGGACAAAAGTGGCGTGGACACTTGTAGAGTGTCAGAACTGAATAAGCATAAAATAAATGTTTAAAATCTAGACAAAATTGTAAGTAAATTTGTTTAACAAAATTTTGGGACTTGATTATAGAGAGGTTTCGCTTATAACATTGTACTTTGTTGACAAGGAATCAATATTAAAAAAAACGAAAAGAGCTAACCGAACCGACCCTAATAATAGAAAAGCTTCACTTTAAAAATGAATGATAATGGAAAATCTTTACTTAAAATTTCTGACATCTATTTCTTAAAGTAGCCAATACATTGATTTTATACCTAGATATCAAACCACCCACCTACGGACAAAGTAAGTTATAAAGTAGCTTTGTTTTAGAAAATAAATATTTAACATTGCCACGTTTTTTTTTATAAATCTAAAGGATATCTAAGTAACAATATCTTTCTGTAAATACGGATTAAAGTCAAATGTATTTTTAGATGAATAGCTACTCTATAACTTGGACAATGATATTCTATTTTTTTCTTTCATTTTTTGCTTTTAGTAACAAAGTATCTTGTTATATTCTATAGGTGCTTTCTCCTAAAGTGCCTGTCGGGCACTGAGTTTTATTCTTAAATTAATTGAATATAAGGGGGAGGGAGATTTGATTCTTTTGCCAAATTATTCGTGGCTACAAAATACCCAATATAACCTAACCTAACCTGACCTAAAATGATATAAATCCCCTTCATTTAAACTTTTACAACAAAGAGATGGGGTATTTGTGTTCAAAAAGAGACTTTGAGGGAAAACGCCCCTCTTCTTTTATGGTCTATCTTTTTTTATCTCTCACTTTTTTCCTTCTCTTTTTCTTACCTCCTCTTATCTAAATTTTATCTTTTTTGTATCTACAAAGTATTTTTTGTCCTCTTGTATTTATCCGCTTAAATATTTGTAATTATTCTTGTCTAATTTCTATTAAAAGATTAATGATTAACTGACAGATCAGAGATACAGGGGTAGGAAAACTAATGCAATTAAAAAACAAAAATTACTGGTTAAATTTTTAAAAGAAATTTTTATTAAAATTATAAACTAAATTTTTTGAATTACTTTTAATTCATATTGTCTTAAATCTAGCAATTTTAATTCGCTTATTAGTAAATTGAAAGTAATATTTCTAAGAGGTTGTTATAAGAGGTTCTCTATACTTAACACTAGAAACCAAAAACTACCATATTGTTATATATAATGTTATTCTAAGATAAAATCTCTATAAAATAGATATCCAAGAGTGAGGGTAAAGAGGTGTGTATCCCCCTCAAACTTTGAAATCCTTCAATTTACTCCCCATGAAATTTAAAAAAAATTCATAACATCACCCCCCTCAAACCTTTGAAACACCTTATTTTACACCCCTTGAAATAGGGATAAGACCATTGTCGGTAAATTGATGTTGATACCCAAAATTACCCTTTCTGTAGATAAAAAATTAGATGTTGAAACGTTTAGACACTTAATTTAATGAACCAACCAATCAAAATTCATTAAAAATCCGCAAAGTTGTTAATCTAACAAATAAGAAAACGTTATTATAAATCATTGTTGACTAGTGTAATAAACAGCACATTATCTCCTACCAATCTACATTATCCATTATGCCTGATACTTGACCAAAAGTGTCAAGATTTGAATTGTGTTCTGACTATAAATCTTGGGGAGATTCCTGAGGACAATATTATAGAATAATAACATCTTTATTTGTAAAGTAGTAAGGTTTTTTTTGTCTGAAGCTTTTTTAATAACTACTGAATCGATTGGGTCTTATTTTATACAAGATTCTTATAGGTCCCTGGAAGGTTTTAGGCCGTGTCTAAGTTTGGTTTTAGGCTATATTCCTACTTTTCTTACTCCTTTGAATACAGAGATTCTAGATGCTAAGAGCACATCAGCTAATGAATAATAACATAAAATATCATAGAGTGTTAACATCTATAGTAAACCAATCAGTCGCTTACAGAGGGTTTTGCTAGGGTGGTGCGCAAACCTATTAAATAGGGAGGGAGGGGAAATTAGTCTAATTATTCCACTAGTTCCCAAAGTTTTATTATAACAATTTCTTGTTAGTTAGCTCTACATCTCTGGGGACTTTTCATATGATTGGTTGGTTTATCAATTTAAGTGTCCAAACGTTTCAGCCATTGATTGTAATCTACAGAAGCAATAATTTTGTGTATCATAATGGAAGTACATCAATTTATCAGCCATTGTCTTAACCCTGCATATAAAAGCTTATTTGAAAGGTATAATGGTCAACAAACAAAATACCACGCCCTTCTTAACCCTTAACTGTCCGACCGTTTTCGCACCTTTTTTTTTGGGGGGGGGGAATGAGTATTATAATGCAAGAAATTATCAAAAAAAAAATGTTCTTGTTTTACTGTGAATGTAAATGAAGTAAAGAACTGCAGAAATCACATCCTGTTATATAGGGTGTGTTAATCATATCATTAATATTTTAGGAAACAAAAATTGTCAACAAATCACTGAATATGACAATGTTGAACTTAATTCGATTTCAATGCATAAATATAAATAGATTAAAAAAATTTATCAAAAAACAGTTAAGGTAACTTACTTAGTTATCGAGTAGCTTCTGGTTATGCATATAGAGTTGCTACGCTTACTGAATTTCACTTAATTATTACAGAAATCATCATGTCAAGTTTATAAAATATAGGGTAATCTTAACATGCTTAAATTACTGACGGATGACCGACACTAAATTTCAAAGAAGAATGACAACATCCATAAAAGCGAAGCTCTGAAACGGTAGGACAAACGAACTTTAACACTTGTAGACTGTTAGAATAATCATAATTTAAATAAATAATAGTCGAAGCAAAATTATAATTAAATTTGTTGATAAACTGCTTAAATACAGGATATTGTTTAAGGACATACTTACATGTTTAGTACTTGATTATAGAGATACTTCGCTTATAACATTGTATTTTGTTGTCCTAGGAATCAGTATTTAAAAAATCAGATCAATCGGATTATTTTATCACATAAAAATTTGTTGTTTGAAAAAGTTAAAAATCGACATGTTTATAATGGACGTACGGACATTTTGGTTACGATTAAAGAGTTGCTTTGCTTTCTAAATCGTACCTAACTACTACAGAAATCATCATGCAAAGTTTGAAATCGTTAGGATAATTCTAACATGCCTAAATTAACGAATAAAAGCTATCTGTCTCGGATGGACGGACGGACGTACGGACCCTAATTATAGAAAAGGTTTGCTTGTAAAAAGTTTCGCTGTATAAAACAGGTATTTTTGTGGGATTATTGAAAACTTCATAGTTGACCACTGAAAACTAATTCATTTAGAAAGAAGATAATGGGTTTCGCGTTTAGACTTTTGATCGTGCACAAAATGAGAATCATAAAATTCATTAGAGTGCAGATTCTCTTGAATTAGCTCTTTTTTTGTTCTTAACAACAGTTGCGTCCCTATGATCTAAGAGGCTATAAAAATAGCTTAAAGCCATCTCTAGACCCAATCTGAAAATGAATAAGCCTAAAAAGAATACGGGATCTATGTGAAGCTTGCCTAAAATAAAGAACCCAATCAGTTCAGTAATTATTTAGGTCTTAAGCCTCTAACAAAATATCTTACAATTTGGGATTATCCGTTATGCTTAAGTGGCACTTGAAAGAAGGGGGAGAATTAGATTTTTCAACATAAGCTACTTTGATGCTGCACCAGATTTTCATGTACTCGGATAAAGTTGTGCTCGTAGCTGACAAAACCACCCCTTTTATCCCATTCTCTTCCCTCTTCTAGATAAACCAACTGAATTATAAATAAGGTCCATATTATCAAGATGAAAAGATAACAAATTTTCCCCTGTCAATATATCCACGTTCATACATTCTTTATACATACTTAGCAACTAACAAACCCTAATGAAAGAACAGCTCTGCTTTCGATAAATTTGATCACAAAGGAAAATAATATTAATGAATAACCTAATGGTTGGGTCATCTAAAAAAGGCTTTGGGCGTTTTAATAATTTTTTAATCATTATTTATGTTTTTGTACATTTGAGAAATAACGGCAAATAAAAGATATTAATTGAATGTTAAAAAATACATAAAAAGGGCTCGGCTTACGTTGGCAGCTTTCCTCAAGATAATACGATCGGTTCAGCAGTTAGCGAGAGACTTCGGTACAGACACACAGACACATAGACATCCTGTTACTTTATTATACTCCTGGAACTGTTACTTCGCTTTTAATATTAACAAGCTGAAAACAAACAAAAGGGTTTATATAAATATTTCTAATTTTAAAAATGTCTTGATTTCATCTTAATAAAATACCATAAAACCAGATTATTATACAAATATAATTTGATTAAAAGGTCAGCCTTATTTGGAGTAGGTGTGTATACTTTTGTACACAATTTGTGTTTCAGCAAATTTACAATAAGTAACCTTATAATAAAGTAAAAGGATAATTTCTGTGTGTTTGCATGTTTGTACCGAAGGATCTCGCTAACTGCTGAACCGATTGGGTTCTCCTTAATATGTAAGCATCTCATAACTATTTTAAGGGAGGGTACCATCACCCTTCCAAGAGAAATCACTAAAAAATAATTTTTTTACGTATAGAACCTTGAACGCAACATAAATAGGTATCGTAGAGACCTGAACGCAACATAGATAGATAACGTATTGTTTTTTTAAAAATATTTAAAGTGCCACTAAATGCCTCTAGGGGCGAAGCCGCTAGTTCTCTTATAAATGGGATAGGATCCAAGTTTTTACCAAAATGGCTGCCTCTTTCCTCTAGAGTGCCAAGTGGAGCAGAGAACTCCCTCCCCTTCTCTTATATTTCAAAATAATATAAATAGTGCGGATACTTTTAACCTAATGTAAATTAATACCTTAGGCTTGGTTAGGTTGGGTTATATTGGGTATAGGATACATTTATATTACTCACAAGAGTTAGGCATAAAAAAAACATCCAGAATCCCCCCCCCTCCCCGTATTGTCAATTTACTTCAAAAAAAGAATAGGAGAGTAGTTTATATGTAGCTCTAGGCACTTTGAAAAAAGGCCCCAAAGATCAAATATCTCATAATTACCATCCCCCCTCCCTGACGTTTAGATGAAACGGCTAGCTTTAAAGGCTTGGGACGAAGGCACTGGTCTAAGAAAAAAAATACAGATAATTTTGTTATTATTATTTGCTAATGTGAAGGAATCAGCTCAAATTTGAGACTGAAATTTTCAGGGATCTAAAGGGATAAAACAATGACCGATAAATTGATGTACATACCCAATGATAACACACAAAATTACCCCTTTTAAAAATAACATTCAGTGGTTGAAACGTTTGGCACTCAATTCAATGAACCAACCAATCAAAATCCAATAAAAGACCCCAATGTTGTTATGCAAACGAATAAGAAAACGTTATCATTAAACTTTGGGGACTATTGTATTGAACAGTCCATTGTCCCCTCCTTCCCTGTAAATTTAAAAATATGGCCCAAGAATTATAATTAATGATGGTTAAAAGTATCTAATATCATCCCACACCATCAGACCATTATTAGTAAGAGCGAAGCTCCTCTAAAATTTGGGAAGGTGTGTACGTCTGTCACTCCTTAACGGTTGGCTCTTTTAGTTTATTTAGACATGTTAGAATTGTCATATAGATTTCAAACTTTGCTTGATGATTGCATAAGCGAGACATCTTATGTATTATCAAATCTTAAAGATAAAAGTATGTCCTTTTACTGTATCCTGTACTAACGCAATTTAGCAACAATAGTATGTACAACTTTGTTTAGACTCATACATTAATGTTTTGCTTATTAAGTTCTGTTACTCTTCAAAAGTTATTGTTCGTTTAACCTTCCTTCTGATTTTAGATCTTCGCCTATATCTCTTTCAATTTACTATCTGCGAAATGTTGTCCATAACACAAAGCGATAAATAATACGATATTTTTTTCTTTTTAAAGGATGTATCGACTTTAACTTTATAATGTTTATCGGGTTATTATGTTAATACTTTGAATTTTGAATTATTGTTAACTTAAGGACTAATTCATCTTTCCTTTGCAGGAAAGCTTTCTTTGCTTTAGAAGCATTTTAAAGGGATTAAATGCCTCGTTATAAGCAGGGCTCGGAAGCCGCGACTAGGCCTAAAATTTAAAACGACTTTGAATTTAAAAAAAAATAGATTGGTATATTTGGTCAAATATAGACTTTCATCTGGTTTTTAAAATTTTAAAAGGTCAATTTCCCTGAGGCTTACAGGTGGCTGATGCGCGGGTGCCGAGCCCTGGGTATAATGCTAGCCTTTGACTTGAATGTCTTGGCATTTAAAGTATGCTAAGATAATCTAATCTCGATTCTGCACAAGAAAAAATCCATCAGACTAAAATATCTTTATTAGTCTAGCCAAAAAAAAAATATTAAGAAATTTTAATCATGCAATATTTTCGAGAAAAGTAAGCAGCAAAGAGTGCCAATTAAAAAATGACGCCATACAATACAAATGACCAATGATAGGCCAGTTTACATTTAAATTGATCGACGGTAAATTTATGATGGTAATTTGTATTCTACAATGTAGCGCATCCGCTCGTTGTCGGGATGGTTATAGGGTCTAATCTCAGCCTTATACTGCATAATAACTAAAAACGTTAACTATATGTTTCAAACTACTGCTATATTTGGTGCGTGACATTAATAGTTAGAGAAGGAAGAATACTTTGGCCAAAAACAGATGTAACTCATGACCATGCAAAATATACTCCAGTTATAGAGTAGCTGCGCTTCCAGGAGGTCCAAGAAAATCTTATGTAAGCAGATGATAGGATGGATAAAAATTAAAATCAGAAATATAATCTATAATACAAAGTAGCTTGATGTCTGTCCGTTCCTTAAGATCTCGGTAACCACTGCACCGATCGGATTTCCTTGAAGATTTCCTTGGTCCTATTACGAATTTCGCCTAATTTTTTTTGATCACCTCTTGGGGCAAAGCTCGGGGCGAAGCCGCTAGTAATTATGTATAAAGGGATAAGACAATGGCCGATGTACATCCCCAATGATGATACAAAATATTACTCTTTAGTAGATTAAAACTAATAATTGAAAAATTTAGACACTCAACATAATAAGTTACCCAATCAAAACTCAATAAGAGTCTCCTCTAAAGTTGTTATGCCATTGAATAAGAAAACGTTATTATTAAAATTTGGAGGCTAGTGTATAAACAGTCCAATGTCTCCTCCATCCCTGAATAATATACTCAAAAATATTTCACGATATAAATTGAACAAAATAGCCTAATACCTGTCCATGTTCCATGTCAAGCCGTTAACAACATTCCAAAGTGTTTTAAGAGGTATTATTAAAGTGAAATATAAAATGTAGGTAGATATAAGCGAGGCATCTCTATAATAGAATTCTAGAAATCTAAATGTGTCCTATAATACGCAATTTTGCAACAAATTAAAGTACACTAATGTTAGACTTATTAATCTTCTGCTCATTAAGTTCTGAGTTATTGTTCGTATCTTCTTACTTCTGATTTTAGAGCTTTGCTATTATGGATGTTGTCAATTTCATACTTGTTTTTTTAAAATTAATATAAAACTATAATAGTTTCATATTTATAAAAGATATGTCTCTGCCCCTTGTTATCAGTTATAATAAAAATGACTGCTGTTTTAAATCATTTTATATTCAGAGAGAGATATCCTATTATATAAAAGTAACATGATTTGTGTCTGTTTGTGTATGTACCGAAGTATGTAGCTAACTAATATGGTCCTTCTTTACATGGTAGCTTATCTTAGGTTCTGGAAAGGTTTTTAACTATATTCTGGGAGTGCACCAAAACCCTCCCAACTCAAGAGCCACTATAGGCCTCCAGGGGCGTAGCAGCCATCTCAATTTAAGTAAAGCTATTTTCACTCATTAATCCACATAAAGTAAACACAAATAATGAAAATTTGTGTACTTCTTTTCATCTTTTTATTTACTTTGTGTAGATAACTATCTTAATGTAATCTTTATGGTTGTAAAGATAGAGCATGATAAATTTTATAATCTCTTTTCCAGCATGGTTTCGAAACCGATTAATATCCGCTGGATTAGAACCAGTTCTCAGCCTTGCTGAAAAATCATGTATAGCATCGCAAGTTTAGACAATTTTTCACGAATATTAATGATAATATGAATACCAGTTTTGTTAGATCGGGCCTTCGGCGATAAATAACTTTTATTTATTTATCCTGTATACTAAAGTAAATGGTTCTATGATTTATAAGTGTGTTCAGTAAGATCTTTGTTGCGGCTTTACGTTTAAACTATAGCGGCTACGCCCCTAGATTCCTCCCCCCCATCTCCCACTTTAAATTGTAAGAAGTCTAGTAAGTCATACAGTTTCGCTGGATGGCGGTCCTTTCCTTATTAGGGGCGATTTATCTTGGGTGGTTGGTGGTAACCTCCCACAAAAAAAGAAATACAGCTTACCAGAAACTATTAGAAATCACATTGTGAAGGAGAACCATATCGGTTCAGCAGTTAGCGAGATCCTTCAGTACACAACACATACACACACACACAGATCCTGTTACTTTTATTCAATCAATCTGAGCCATATTTAAAAGAATTACAAGATAACCGTCACTGATATTCTAAAGGACGGACACATAATAGTTGTGGATAATTTTTATGCTGTAGTTAAATAACTCCAAATATAATCTCATTCCAAACAAATTTTAAAATGTCAGTAATTTTTTTATGCGACCCCAAGTCAAGGATCTAAAGAGATAAGACAATAGCCGATAAATTGATACACATTCCCAATGATGTTACACAAATAATGGTTTAAACTTAAAGAATCAACCAATCAAAATTCAATAATAGTCCTCAAAGTTGAGAAGCCAACGAATATACTATATCATAAAACTTCAGGGACTAGCGTAATAAATAGCCCATTGTCCCATCCCTCCCTGATTATAAGTAAAGTATGCATGTGTACGTGTAAGGGCGTGTGTGTGTTTGTGTGCTTGTGTATGTAAGCGCTCGTGCACGTGTATAAACGCGCTTTTTGGACAAGTGCATATTGTAATTTGGTCGCATTTTATTTGAATTGCATACTCACTGTTTATTTGGACCTCTAGGCTACCAGGGAGAGAGGGACATACATCCATATATTTTATTTTAATCATACTCACTGTATATTTGGACCTCTAGGCTACCAGTGAGAGAGGGACATACATCCATATATTTTATTTGAATTATACACACTGTATATTTGGACCTCTAGGCTACCAGGGAGAGAGGGACATACATCCATGTATTATATTTGAATTATACTCACTGTATATTTGGACCTCTAGGCTACCAGGGAGAGAAGGACATACATCCATATATTTTATTTGAATTATACACACATTATATATTTGGACCTCTAGGCTACCAGGGAGAGAGGGACATACATCCATATATTTTATTAGGTCCTATTTATTGGTCAGTTCGTTCTTTCAGTAGGAGGGGAAGGAATGGGGTAAAGGGTTTGTTTTAGACAGTTGCGAGCATCAAATTATCTGAGAACATGAAAATTTGGTGCAACATACAGGTAATAATATATCGATTGAGGGTAACTGTCGCATTTCATCTTGAGACTAGTTATGTCCTTGACACTAGTTCTAAATCTGCGGTATTAACTTGAAATTATCAAATAAGCCTAAGGCAAATTTTGTCAGCCTGGGTCCCTTTTTATTTAATTTTTGATTAAACATCAAAAGTAGACATTATTTATTTAATTTTGACCTCTAAAAAAGAATGTCTTTCTAAGTAAATTTGTAAATTGCCATCCAGGTTTTATCCAAATATTTAACATTATCATTTTATTAGACTTTGGCAGCCGCCTGCAAGCCCCAGGAAATCAATCATTTACAATTTTGAAAATCAGTTGGAAGTTTAAACCTTACCAAATATTTAAAATTTGAAAAAAGGTTTAAATTTGAGGCTCAGTAGCGGCTGACGTGCGGCTGCCGAGCTCGGTTTTTTTTTTAAAATTCTTGTTTACCAGTAAAACTAGTGCAATCATTATCTAAAATTTTATTATTCATTTATTTGTAAACATTGAACCAAATTTTGATATGTTGTTACCAATACCATAATCAATTTACTAGTTAGTTTTTAAAAAAGACGTATGAATAAAACTTTTAGGGGGCTAAAATAACGATTTTCCCAATCCATTCCAACACTGAATTCCCACCATCCATCACCATTATTTTTAAAAAGGTTTAATGAGCTAAATATATGATTTAGTTTCCCTTGGCATAATAATATTCTACATCCAGTATGAGAATACATCCATTAAGTTTGACCACACCTGTTTTAGTTTGTATCTTAATTAACAAGTCAATCAGTAAACAAACATATTTTTGAATATCTTATTACAAACTGTTTTTTTTTGCATTCTGATTAATAAAACAAGGAAGACAACATCACAACAAAGCGACGCTATTCAGTCATAAGGAAGGAAAAACGAATATTAACCTTGTCATATCTTAAAAAGCAGAACATTGATTGCAAGTCGAAACAAAATTGTACATAGATTTGTTGCAAAAGTGCGTAAATGCAGGCAGGGGCGTCCAAGCTTTTTATTTTGGGGGGGGTAAAATGAAAAAAATTTTGGGGGTGCCTATGGCACTCCCAAATTCGTTTGGGGGGGGTAATCGCGCCCGGGCCCCCCCCCCCCCGGGGGGGGGGGGGGGGGGGGGCGGCGGGGGGGGGGGGGTGGGTGTGGAGGTTTTTTAAGAGG
>LS056975.1:0-11492 GCA_900241095.1 Acartia tonsa
GATTACAATTAGTGGTTGAAACGTTTTGACACTCAAATTAATGAACCAACCAATCAAAATTCAATAAAAGTTCCCAAAGTTGTTAAGCCAACGAATAAGAAAAAGTTATCATAAAACTTTGGGGATTAATGTAATTAAAAGGCCAATGTCCCCTCCCTCCCTGGCTATAATGAATGATTATCATGTAAAGTGATTTTGGACTAACTTAAAATAGGAATATAAAAGTTTTAATTTGCACCAATATGAAAGGGCGACCCAGAGAAGGTTGTTGCTAATATTTTAATGAATACTGGCGACAATGCCCCTAGAGGCATGTTAGGACACTTTAAAGAGCCAGAGGTTAACAAAATTAAATTAATAAAATATATTTTTTTTAATTTCTTGGGGGGAGGAGGTTGAAATTGAAAATAAAAGAGGGGTGGGGAGTTTATTGTTTGTTTGTATATTACTTTTGGTCGATTTAGGTTAGGTTATATTAGATACTGGGTAGCCCCGTAGAAAAAAAAACAAGCTTTCACCCTAACCTTTTTTCAATTATTTTAATAAAAGGGGTGGGGGGAGATTATCGAGCACAGTGCACGAACATTGCTCATTTTCCTTGTTTTTTATGACAACATTTGTCCTTGTTTTAACGATGTCAATGCTTTCTTTTATATGAATTCCAACAATATTTTACACGAATCAACAAAAAGTTTTGTTTTCTTAAAATTAGAGGTGACAACATCCACAATTTTGCGGCAAAGTAACTCTAAATCATAATCTTACTGTCTGTTAGTCTGTATGTATAACATATAACGAATATTTTTTTGGTTCATAGAAAAATGGACTTGTTCCTAAAGGTCCGAAGGGAAACCGCGCGAAATTGTTTTTTTTTCAAATTCTCTAACCACTAAACAAAGATTGTAAGACATCAAGTGTCGCCATTTCTTGATTGAATGACAAATTAACCCTCCCAAATCTGTTTAATCTTCACATCTATACCTTTTTTTCTCAGGGATTTACAAGATTTTGAGCAAAACAAATATGTTTATATTTATAGAGGTGGGGAGGGGTAGTTTTCCCTGCGTTTGTTTTTATACTTTAGATCAGGTTAGTTAAGGTCCCCCCCGTAGGACTTAGACATAGGTAAAACTGAGAACCCCTCCCCACACCATCAAATTATTTGAAAATAGGTGAGGGAGTTCTGTTCTAACTTGGCACCATTTTTTCAAAAATAATATCTACGAACAAAACGGCCGATGTTTTAACAAAAAAATATTTTTTTTTTTTAATCGAATGAAACGAATTAGTTCATAAAAGCGCTGTATCAATGTACTATTTATATTAAAAAAAGAACAATATATTACAATGCAGATATGTAAGTAAAGGTTAAAGTACCATAGCAGATATGTATTGTATAACTAATTAATATAATAAAAACTATTACAAAATTGACAGAAAAACATGTTTTATCTTTCAAGAAATTAAATAGAAGTTCCTTAACTATATGATTAATTTTTATCCTCTATACCTTATATTTCTGTGTGTGTATATGTGTGTGTGTGTGTGTTGGCTCTAAAGATCGCTCAGTGGGGACACTTGCAAAAATATTTCACAAAGTAAATGCGCATTTTTTGCAATAAAAGGTTAGAGAACTGATTTTTTTATAGGACAAATTTTGTGTATTACTACAATATTAACGAAGCTTTCATAGCTTTATTTTTTTGAAGTGTGGAAATAATATTGTCTACACTATGTGGCTCGCCTTTAACATCTATGGGTCTGGTTCTATATTCAAAAGTCAGAAAAATAGCTTGAAGCTATCTCAGAACCTATGTGAAGCTTTCCTTACATAGAGAAATCTATTGGTTCAGTAGCTGTAGATAAAAAACCTGCTACTTCATGTAGTAGGATAAATTAATAAAATTGTATTGCAATTTGCAACGCAATAGCTAATGAACAGGGAATGAACTGAAAATTTAGTTCTCAGTCTTGTTAAAGGTTGACAACCACCTCTTTAGTTTGTCCATATATGGATATCTTAGCAATATTATGGGTTAGAACTTTACAATAGAGGAACAACACATAGCAATACTAAATTGTACATTTTAGTTTGTACAAATATGGATATCTTAGCAATATTATGGGTTAGAACATAACAATAGAGGAACAAAACATAGCATTACTGAATTGTACACTTTAGTTTGTACAAAAATGGATATCTTAGCAATATTATGGGTTAGATCTTTAAAATACAGGAACAATACACAGCAATACTGAATTGTAAAAATAAGAATAGCAATACATAGCAATATGAAACTGTACTTTTTGTTTCTTACATATAATAACGTTTCCATACAGGAGCAATATATAAAAACCAGTTAATTATAGTTTAAATTTTGTTCTAATTTGGTCTTCAGAGCAATATCATAGGTTATAACTCGACAGTATTTTGATAAGATTGGAGATAAGTTTTAAATGGATAATCTATACTCAAATAAACTTTTCTGTTTTTAAAATCTTAAAGGACAAATCGTTTTTGTAGGAACACCTGCAATTCTTGTCTTCTATACGTCCTGTTATAGGCTTAAATGTCAAAGTAAAATGTATTTCCACATTTCAGCAAACCTTTGGTTGGCAAAATTGTGTCAACAATAAAAACTTTAAATTGTTATTTAGGAGATGGCCGATTCGAGTCTCGCCTTGAACACAACATTCTAAACATAAAATGTCAGGCATAGCGTTGCTTTAATGATGAGATCAAGGGGAATGTCTTGGCTATGATAATGACTGGCCATGAAAATAACTACTTGATAAAGGACATATAATCAAAAAGTAAGTTCCGTGAAATGCACAAGATTGCCTAAAAATACCCTTGAGTTAAGTCAATCTGCTATTAATAGCCAAAGGAACCAATAAGTTAAACATGCTGTTTTAATATTCATTTATTTTGCTGAATCGTATGTACTTAAAATTGCATAAATACTTTGAATTCAATGAGTGAATATGATTAATTAAGATAAGTATTTCTTACATATTTATTTGTAGCGCATTTCTTGTCTAATTATTATATAGTCAAGCTTTTTGCTTTAATTGTTTTTTGGATGTTTAATTTTCAAACAAAAAGCTTGTACCTTATTGATAGCAGACTACACATAGAACTATAGTTTTTAATGGTGATTCATATTACGATGTTAAAAGCTTGTTATGCCTATGATTAAAGTTTAGTTTGTGAATATTAAGCAGATTTTACTTTTTGGCATAATTTTATTGAAGATGATTAAAGTCCCTCCACAGATTATGACGTCATACGATAGAATAGCCAATGAGAGGCCAGTATACACTGTAATTGACCAATGGTGAAATTTATACTGGCCTCTCATTGGTTATTTTATCGTATGACGTCGTAATCTGTGGAGGTACTTTAATCATCTTCAATTTTATTAAGTTTTGTTTAGAATTCGGAATCATTTTTCCACTATGGATAAAAAGCCGATTAAAATCGGTGGATTAGAACCGGTTCTCAGCCTTGCTGAAAACTCATATATTGCATCGAAATATAGACAAATTTCCACGAATAATAAAATCCTAAAAATAACTCCAGTTTTGTTAGCCAGCGCTAACAACTTTACATAACTTTTCATTTTTATATCAACGGAAAGCTGTCTATAATACGATGCGATATATATTTATTAAATTGCTGCTATTATTGTCATTTTGGTTTGTCCTTTCTTCTAATAATGCTTCTTTTTTGCCTTACCTAAAAATGAAAGAAAATATATCAGATATTTTAAATAGCAATCAAGAATTGCAGAATAGCGACGCTGTCTATTGTCTAAGTCGTTGATAATAAGGGATTTACATGATAAACATAACTACCCCTTTTGTAGATTAAACTTTTAAACTAAAAAGTTTGAACACTGCTAGTTGGAATCAATCTGCAAACAAGATTAAAGTAACAAAAGTTTTAATGTCAACAAATGGGAGAAGGGGTTGAAAACAATGATATAATTTACAGCCCAATGCACCATCCCTCCCTGCCAAAAATTGCACTAAAACAAATTATATCGGGTTACCTAGCTAAATTCTTTAAAGCTTATTTAATACCTAAGATATTCTTGCTAAATACAGAAGAATAAAGGGATAGGTTCAAGAAAGATAATTTTGTATACACTCCCAATCTTTCAAAACTACTTTAAAGCTAATTTCAATTCGTAATTCGGAAAATAATTAATTTATCCTTCCTTTACCTATTCCTGCTAAATGTAAAAATACCATGAGGTAGAAAGGGGGACATTGGAATATAAATTTCACTGGTAACCACTGGTTTTATAATAACTTTCTCTCATTCGATGGCTTGAAAACTTTGGGTACTTTGATTGGATCCTACTTATTTGGTTTAAACTATCAGTGTCCAATCTTTTCAACCAATAATTGTAAACTACAGAAGAGGTTTAACGATCATGGAGATGTTAAAAAAGTTCATATTCCTATGGATCCCTGATAAATATCTCGCTTTGTATCTGTCCGTCAGTCAATCAAAGATCTAATGTTATCATATTTATGCGTGCAGAGGGTTTTGCTAGAGGTGTGCGCGAAGAACTACAGACAACAAGAGAGGTCTTATTTTATTGTCAGGAGGGTGGATATAACCCCCCTAAAGTCCATCCCTTTCGCCGTTATAGGGGGGGGGGGTGAATCAAGAGGACATAGACCCTTGGCTTTGGGAGTGTAGAGGGGTGTAACCTCCATCCCCTTTGCTGTTTTGGGGAGATGTATCAGAGGCATGTACACCATTGTCAAGGACGGGAGTGTGTGGGGTGGAGGTGTTGTTTTGGATAGATCAACCCCCCCTTTTGTTAAACGTTTAAAGATTTATAATGTTTCAAGATTGAGAAACTTTATTTTCGTGAAAATAGCATAAAACCTTACCAAGACATCAACAAGCTTTGCCTAAAATTGTCCAGCAGTTTTTGAGATCTTACTGTAAACATGGAAAGATATAAATTCTATCAGTTAATATGTTTAAATATTAAGAAAGTAACTTATCATCAAATGATATCTTAAATCTAAGATAATTTGATAAATAAATTTTTGATAAATCTGTCAATCAATATGATTTTCTGAGGGAATAAAATTTATTACTATATTTGTATTTATCTCTAATATGAAAGGAATAGGATGTTTGTCTGCACTGCATGTACCTAGATCTTATGTAAGCTTATCCAATTTGGGAAAATATGAGTTAATTCTACTTTAAAAAAAAAAATCTTTTATCTACACCCCCCTCAAAAAAAAAGTTTAATGTTTTGAGCTAAAAATATTTAATATCAGGAATAAGGTAAAACCAACAAGCGAAATAAATGTATGATAATATTTGGAGGGCAGATGTATAGGTCGTCCATTCTACTACGTGTTGACCCCCAACCTCAGCTGAAAACACGTACAGGTTTCGTGATTTTTAAAGAATTAATTTCGTTGTTGGTATAAGCTGTTTAAACATACTAATTAAAGCTTTTATAAATATCTAGCTATTCTTCTTAATTTATACTTGAGTGATTTATTTTGTATTGCTGTTGAAAGGTATTCAAAATTAATATAATAGATAATTATACAGTTAGGGCAATGGGGAATTTCAAATAAACAAGGATGATAACATCAATAAGTAGCGAAGCAAAAAAATCATGAATTGTCAAACAGACAAAGTTAGTTATAGAGAAAATATAGAAACAACAGAAAGAGAATGAATAGACGTTAAAAGAAAGATAGAAAATCAAAAATCTCAGCAATCTATCTTAAATAGAATCAGAGAAAATCACATTTCTCCAATAGCGTTATGGACTAATTAAAAGGCTTTAAGCAGACAAATAATATATCGCTATTATGAAACTTTGGGGACCAGTAAAATTTCCAATCCAATGTCCCCTCCCTCCCTGCATACAATGAAAGGGTAACCTTGGCCCATATAAACTGATGTTAAAAATATTTGCTACAATATGGAGAGAGATAGTTCTACATAGTTTGCTTTCTATCTGTAATGACATAAGTATGTCGGTTCATATGTAGATTCGGTGACTGTTACCCAGTAGTCTAAGGTTGTACGCGAGTTTAAGAAGTAAATAAAAAGGGAAAATATCCACTAAAACTACAATCTTAAAAGTTGAATTGATATTTAAACACTTATCTTTTAAGTTAGTAAGCATTTATAGAAATATTTCAAACACAATGTACAAAATGTTACTGTACAAAATCGGAACTTTAATATGCCTGTAATCCTAGATTTCTACAAACATAGATAGATAGGTAAAGGGGGAAAATAAAAATCACTGTGAGATGATTTTACGGTATTGAGTCAAAAAAGCAACAATCCAGTTTTTAGTAGCGAAGCTACTCTATAATTTTCTTTGTCTGTCTATCAGTTCCGCCCGTTTGTCTGTCAGGACATGTGATTTTTTTCGGCTGCTATTGAAGCTAGACAGCTAAAATTATCAGGGACAAGTCCTTAGATATATTCTAGTCTATTCAATGTTAACCGTCTGTCTGTCACGCTTGATAAGACATAAACCTCATTCTTTAAAGGTTTCGTGATTCATTTTAATTTTTTGTGTATTCTTTCTTTTTTTTCTTTGTAATGATAATTGAACATCTGCTTTATGACTCAAATTGTCCGTTTGTCATTTCTAAGATTTTTTTGTGTTTCGCTACCCAATATATTGTTTTGATAATAAAAATTATTTCAGAATTTACACAAACAAGATTTAGATTAAATTAAGAACATTAGAATGAAACACATTCTTATTTTCAGGACGCAATATGATAGGCCAGGTATCTAAAGGGACAAGAAAATGGTCGGTAAATTAATGTATATCCCAAGTGATGACCCACCCAATTACCACTTTTGTAGATTACAATTAGTGGTTGGACACTCAACTAAATAAAGAAACAATTCAAAATTTGACAAAAGTCCAAAAGTTTTTAAGCCAACGTATGAAAAACATTATTATAAAACTAGTGTAATAAACGGCTCATTGTCCTCTCCCTCCCTGACGATAGGCACACAGTGACTTGGTGGGAAATAAGACATATCACATTTTTGTTTGCGAACATTTTACATTTTTTACAGGCCGACATAAAAACCTGTTTTTGTCATAATGAAAAGTGTCATTTTTTTTTTGATAAAGATCCTGAAGTCATAAAGTCGATGATGTTTCAGCCATTGCCACTTTATTAATTGTATCAAAATCTATATTAATCATACTATTAGAGTAAAGGTATGTCGATAAAATGTTAGTCTTGAAAACTTGTCAATACGGTGGTTCAATGACAGGGAATATTAGCAGATGAATTAAATTTTGAAATTATATCCGCCGATGAATAATGTATTAATGCTGTTGTATTTCTCCTATATAGACGGGTTTATGTGAACACCGAAAATTAAAAAGTTCCCTTGACTAAAAAAGAATACTAAAGAGATTGTAAGTCAGAAATGAATTGAAAACATACACAAATTACTGCTTAACCCTTAAAAATGTAGGGGGACAAAGTGTCTCAAAAAATCAGCTTTGTGAAGAAAAAAAATGTTGGATTATGCACTTTTTTGGGGTTTTCTTTCCCATTTCTCATCTCATCTCCCTCATTTTTTAGGACGTCACATGGCTGATTTTTGAGACACTTTGTCCTCCTACTTAAAAAATTAAGGTTGGGGGAGGGAGAAATGTTTTTTTCTCATTTCTGTTTTAAGTGACT
Source organism: Acartia tonsa (assembly GCA_900241095.1). Taxonomy (NCBI): domain Eukaryota; kingdom Metazoa; phylum Arthropoda; class Copepoda; order Calanoida; family Acartiidae; genus Acartia; species Acartia tonsa. The sequence goes on from LS056975.1 coordinate 7,726, forward strand.
TTTTAAGTTAGGTAATTACACACAACTCCCCACTACCCACTCCTCCCAATCTATTAGGGTTTTGCTTGCTAAATCTTTAAGGATTAAGATTAAAAACGTAATAAATGTTTATGAACAGACAAAGTTATTTATTTTATAGCTTCACAGCCTGCTAAAAAAATTAACTAAGAAAATTAAATTTAAAAGATTAATGTTACTTTGTAGGTGTCAGATAGTTTTAAAATACTTCAACATAATGTACATTAAGAATTTCTTATTCAATTTGAAATTAATTTCAAGAGACAAATTAAAATTAAACGTATATTTTTTTTGCGCAACAAATAATAAATTTTTATTAAAAAGTACTTCACCCCCTCACCCGCACCTTAACTTTTAAATGAATTTTAAATAAGGGTCGGGGGTTATTTTTTTTCCTTTGTCTGTGGGGTCCTAACCCTGCGGGGCTTTCCATTACCTAATATAACCTAACCTGAGTAAAAACATTAAACAAACAAATAAAAAGCATCCCTTGATTTCAATTTAATTTAAAATAAGGGGGAAGGGGTTCTGTGCTCGACTAGGCACTATAAGGGAAACCGCCGTTACCTGTCTTTTGAATTGTTATTAAAGAAAACAAAAGCAACTTTCCCCTCCCTGCCTTGGCAATCCTATAAATAATCTCTAAGGATTTTAAGGATGGTGATCATTATTGAAACAAAACATATTATCTTGAATATATTTTGTATTTGTCTAATATGTCACTTATTTATTGTTATGTCTTTATTCTTTACTAGCAGCTACGCCCCTATAGGGACCCTTGAGGGGGGGGGAGGTGTCGACCCCCTCCCTCAACTTTCAACTGTAGTTTAAAAGAACAGTTCTTTTTTTTTAAAGGGGGGGTCTATTTTTAGAAGTTATTTCTCTTTGGAGGGTGGTGGGAATCTTCTCCAAGATAGTTAAAAACCTTCACAGGACCTATGAGAAGCTACCCTGCAAAGAAGAACCATATCGGTTCAGTGATTAAATGAGATCCTTTTGTACACACACACACACACACACACAGATCATGTTACTTTATTATAAGAATTCGCCTGCAATTAAAGATAGAAGTCTGATATTCTGCTAACCTTTCTCTATAACTTGCTTGGTCAGTTGATCTGTCTTTTATGCTTCTGGCGCATCAACTATTTAATTCACTTTGTCCGTCGGTCTGTCTGTTCTCTCTTCTCCTTCTTCTCGGTAATTTTGTATAAGCAGTAGATTAACTTCTTTTTAGACACTCCCTCTCTTTGCTTTTTATTATCCTAATCCATATCCTTGGATATAAATGATAATAGAATCAAATACAGTTTAATTTTAACAGCTAAGCATGCCCAAGGAAAAAAGGAATATTGGATATTTCTTTTTGTTGATAAAGTATAAATGCCAGACAACCATACTAAAAATATTCTAAAATTATAAGTTTTAAATAAAAGGTTTAATAAAATTCAATTGGTTACGCCCTTGGTACTAAAAGGGAAGTCGACCCTTCACTTTCAATTTTAGTTTTTTTGGGGGGTAGGGGGTAGTGTTTATATTATCGATAATTCTAAGGAGAGTGGAGGTACCTTCCCTTGGAATAGTTACAAAACTTTCCTGGGTCAGCGAGATATTCGCAGGCAGACAGACAAATATAATGTTACTTTCACATGAGTATTATGTAAAGTTTTAGCAAGATTTTCCATCCCTTTCTCTTACTAGAATGCTATGTCATAAATTGAGTTTAATTTAGCGTATTTTCTTTGCAATAGGATTTACCACAAAGCTCTTAGTGAATGCTTTGTTCCATAGACGAGGGAAGACTAGATTTTTATTTTTATTTTTCATGTGACTTTAGATATAATAATGTCTTTTTAAAATTAGTATAAAGTTAGTATGTCACTGCTAGTTTGGAACAACCAATCAAACTTTAATAGAAGTACTAAGTAATGGCTTACTCTTTTCCTAAGGCTATTTTTTTTCTATTGAACAAAAAGGTGTAATATAAAGTAGTTGCGCTACTACTATAAAAACATGCTTTCTATGGCCTGTTAATCTGAGCAAAGATAATTTGAAAACTAAAATAATAAAAATAAAAATCAGGTCAACCCCAGAGAAAAAGAGTTTAACACGCTTTTCAAAGATATCTTTAGTTATGTATACATTTATAGAGAGTAAATTCGGACATTTTGTACATTTTTTAATGCATTGCAAGTTAAATCTTTGTATAAATCAAGGCATTCAAATTAATTCAAATAATCAAGAAAGTAACTTTTTTAAAATTTTAAAGAAGAATAATATAAAAAGCAATTTTTAGCCTTAAGTCCTTCTGTTAGTTAAAACCATAGAAGGAACAATTTTCTTTGTTAAAAAATACAGCAAAATTGTACCAAATATGCGAAAAATAGAGGATAAATATAGGAACCTAGTAAAAGTGTCTGACTCAGATTATGACGTAAAAAAAATTAACCAATGAGTGGCCAGAATACACTGTAATTGACCAATGGTAAAATTTATAGTGGCCTCTCATTGGTTATTTTTTTTTTGACGTCATAATCTGAGTCAGACACTTTTACTAGGTTCATAAATAGTTTTTAATCAGTAAATTATCTATTTGATTTAATAAGACATTTTTGTCCTGACTTAGTCCAAAACCATCTGCTTTCATTATAAACTGTTTATTTTGCATATTTATTCTATTTTACTTGGCATAAAGTAAGATATGATTATATGCATAGCGGTTGTAAAATTAAATTCTGTTTCAGATTATCTGAAAGAAACCTTACCCATCCTATTATTACTTAAGTTATATTATTGGTTGGACTGCTACTTAAAAATGGGGTATTCCGCAAGTCCGACCATTCCTATACTGTAGATTAAAATTATAGATTGAAAAGTTTAGAAGAAACTAGTATGTAATTCAATAAAAGTACCCAAAGTTTTTAGAGCCAACGAGTTTACAAAACTAAATTGGTTACAGGTGTTCCCAAACCTCTTGGCTACTTTTTTTTTTTAAAATTGTCCTTCCATTTTTAAATCAAAGCCTAAAAAATATTGCCTAACCTTACCTTAAGGATGCAATACATCTAAAAAGCATACCCCTATTGAAAACTTTGAGATAAATGAAATTAAATTAAATGCACTGCCTCGTAAGAGACGTGGCATGTCATCTTAAATGTCAAAATGAAACGGAGAAACAAAAAGATGTTCACTTTAGAGTAACCCCAAGGATTGTTTAGTTAAAGGTGATAAATTAAGTTTCTTCTTGTTAAACCATTACATATATTCAATAGTACAAGTCTTTATGGAAAAGACAAAATAATAGCCGTTTGCGCAATTACTTAGTTTCTTATGATTCAGGTATGTCCAGGGCGGGAGGGGAAATTGGACAGTTAATTATACGTTACCCAAAGTTTTATATAAAAAAAACTCTTTCTCGTTAACAATATTAAAATAAATAATCAAATCTCGATTGGTTGGCTTAAACTATGGTTGATTTTGTTTATAATTATGTTCAAAAATTTATCGTTCATTGTCTTATATCAGAAAGCATATTTATCAAATTCACTTATTTTTTAACTTTATTGAAATTGTATAATCTAATTACAGTTTAGATTATCTATTTGTTAGATTCATACAGGGACGTATAAGGTGGTGTGGTAAAGGGGTGAATACACTTCCCAACCCACCCAACCTCCAATATTTTTTTTTAATTTTTGGGGGGGGGGGGGGGGGGGGGGGGGGGGGGGGGGGGGGGGGGGGGGGGGGGG